>JAOEGS010006846.1:6110-20388 GCA_025447755.1 Corythornis vintsioides
TAGGTGATCCTGCTCAGGCAGGGGGGTTGGACTAGATGATCTTCTAGGTCCCTTCCAACCCCTAATATCTGTGAATAGCTTAATTTTTACAATGGGAAGAGATGTTTATATGAAAGGATATTTAATAAAAAGTAAGTAATAGTTAACTGAGGGAGATGGCTTAATTTAAGGAGCACATTTTCACTTAATTCCAATGCAGCAATTACTTCATGGACAAGGCACAAAATACACTTAAGTGTCATAAGAGAGAAAGCCAAGAGAAGAGATTCAGCAGTTCTCTTAAGTTCTATTAACACACTGCTTCATGGGTTTAAGGATTCTGCCTATTTTGTACCATCATCCAATTATGAAAGGAGGTCTTCGTGAGTATGCAAAAAATCAGAAGGGGAACCTGTTTTATGGAGCTTCAGTTCACATTCCTGTGAAAAAAACCACTACCTTGCCAGAATCAGGAGCTCCATTATGCCTGCCTGTTCGAACAGCTGCTGTTACCTGCCATCTCCAGAAGCATGCCAGGGTCTGACAAGCACTTGTGTTTGGCTTGGGTCAAAGCATGCCACGTTGTATATATGAAGAACTAAGTGACATGCACAAATCCTTAGTCTGTCTCACTTTTTTTTTTTCCTAGTATTGGTGCAATCCATTTCTGATTTCCATTTCATTAACCAATCATACAAAGCAGCACAGACAGTTTAGCACTGGTTTTATATTAAGCTACTACACATGAAGTTATACTTGAACCACATTGTATGTCTCAACTCATTTCTCTGTGTACTCTAGTCTAGTTCATTAAATATTGGCTTGCATGGCTCAAGAACAAAACTATTCCCTGGAGAAATATAAAGGAGGAGGTTTGTATTTGAAATAATTTATCATGTCTGCTAATTTGCTGAGTAGTCCTATAAGAGCAGATAGACCAGAAAGCCAAAACCCACATACAACCCAAAGAACTACTCTATGAACATGAACACAATGTATTTAAGGGAAGAGCCACAAAAAAACAATAAACCAAAAAAAAAAAACCCAAACCAAACAAAAAAGCACACACGAATATCCTCAAAACATAAATTAAAACTAATATGCTTTCAAGACAGATTTTTAAGACAAGATCTCCTGCTGAAATTTTCCATTTTACTGAATGGACTTTGCAAAACAAGCATCAGCCTTATTTTGATAAAAAGGGAAAAATACTTATGTAAAGGCTGGAAAATTCAGTACCACATTTCCAAACTGATCTTTAAAAAAATAATGAAAAAATATGAAGAACAGCCATTCTTCCAGCTGAGTTTAGATGAAAAGCCTCTTATTTGCACTGGTTTGATTTTGTCCCACAGTAAGAGACACAATGCTCAAATTGGCTTTTGGCAGACAGAAAAGCAACATAACCTCCAGAAAAAAGACGACTGGGATAAGTTCAGATTTTCATCAGGTTTCTCTCAGCTGCTTCTATTTCCAACAAGATTCCAAGGTGGGAGTCACAAACAGATCACAATACAGCAGTTTCTCTGTGTCATGTTCTCTATGTCATACGTTCTTTAGGGTGAAAGAAGCCAGAATCAAAGATAGAAGGGCTGCCTTTTTTTTTCACACTACTAACAACATCTTTTTAATGGATAATAAGGCATTTAAATAGTTAGAAGGCTGTAAGAATCCACCTCCTTGGCAGCAACAAATTATTTCTGATGAGAAAGATGAGGCATCAGAAGATCTGCCTGGTAAATCATGCAGAGTTTCCAAATAAGCTCTCCCCTCCCATGGATATTTTTCTGCAGGAGATGATGATCAGACCATATGTTACTAGGACAGATTTGGTATTTCATAACTGAAACACATATAGATCCTACATTAATATTTCCTCAAAACAGGGCAATTTTAAATATGAAACAAAAAATTATTTCATGTTTACACCCTACACATTTTATGACTGGAACAGTGTCCCCAAAAGCAGCTCTATATCTTATTATTCTTCTAAATACATCCTCTTATGATTTTTAACTTTTAAAAAACAACTAAATACTGCATTTACTAGTAAGCTTGTATGCTGCTGAAGGGAACACAAACTATAATGATATGCCTAGCTTAAAAGCAAATCTCATCTACTTGCTTATTAAATTTAAATGTGTTTAAGGCTGATATGGTTTGAAAATGATATGTAAAGTAACAGCTTCCATGGCTATAAATGTCAAGTCTAAAAATTATATGCAATCTAACATACAAAATAAATGCTGCTTCATCTTTACATTTCAGTGTGATCAATTCATTAAATGAGGTATTACAAGCTATGAGAAAATTTTACAACTCCGGAGACATAATTCGTCACCGTGGATTACAATGAAGCACGGAAATACTTTAGAGGTTTTGTCATCAATGGATTAAAATTCTTATTAGAAAGAAGGTGGGGGAAAGTAGTTTTCCGATGTACCATGACCAAAATTACTCATCATAGAATATATTAAACACCTATGTGATTCTTCTTCATGACATAGTGCCTGTATAAAATGCCTTTTTTTTTTTTTTCATTTGGAAACAAGGAAGAGATATTATAACCATTTTTATTGGGCAAAGTTGTAAAGTTAAGAATCTTTCACAATACAAAGGACACAGAGCTTCCCCACCACATCAAACAAATCTTCTCTGGTTGTCTGTGGAGGATTTGTTTGTCCTTATTTTCTTTTTTTCTTTTTTAAATTTCCATTTAGGAGTGGTCTTTTCCACTTCCTGTGTTTCCAGAAAAAATACATATGACAACCAGTTTTTACAGCACTAAGTGTAAGTACAAGAAGCTAAGTGCTGTGATACCAAGAAATACAGTATGTGTATCACCCCCTCCAAGACCTCACCAAAAAGCCTCTGAATATATATAACAGTGTAGCAAAACTTCATTGCCTAGAAAGCTAGAAAACCTGGAAAATCATTCTTTATCTTGAATCTGTGAAACCCACTATTCCAGAAAATATTCACAAAAGCTCATTCCAGTATAGGGAAGGTGCTCATTTTAGCCCTCTTGGTAATCAGCCAAGAGATACAGACAGGATCCCACAGGATGTGACTCAGACCCTCTAAGTCAGGCTCTTTCTCTCAGCTGCCTCCTCAAGGTGCCTCTCTTTACCGAGTACAGAGGGAGTACTGCAAGTCTGTGTTCTATGAACACTCCCTGATCTTTCCCTCCAACCTTCATCTTTCTAAGAAGTCTGTTTCTAAATGAGAGATCACTAAGAGATGCTTTAACTGAAATATTGTTAGCTACAAGCTCATAAAATAAATTTTCTTACTCTGGCTCAAGTTTGAAGAACTTGGGAAATTGTCATGATCTTGGAGTTCACTCAAAAAATCCTATTTCAATTGACGTAAATGCTTGCTGTGCAAATAAAAATACGCTATATTCTGAATCATTGAATTATTATTTCACTTAAGCTTTTAAGACTGCAAAAGAGTATTATTGAGATCTAAAATTTATTCAGAAAGTGTTATTTACAATTCAATCCTGTTGAAAAAGCATCTTAGTTATGATCAGGTTCAAGGTCTTTAATAAGGCAGCAAGACAACAGCCATTTTCTTACATGAACCTTTAGAGAAGCTAAAAAGCTAAATGCTACTTTTTTCCTATTTCTCTGAAAAAATAAAAATATTATTCACAGTTATGACAAAAAAAAATTCAAATTCCATTAATATTTCTAAGATATTTGCCTGCTTCTTGCCTTATCACTTTCCCAATCTGCCAGATATTTAATACATTTCTTTCTCTGATATATAATTTTGATATGTAACAGAAGAACACACATCACCCAGATGTTCTCAAGGTACAATAAAATCTGGTAATACTTTTCCAGTCCAGTATCTAGCCATGAATTTCAGCTGCCACAAAACCATCCATATTACCAGGGGAATTATTAGGTGGCTGTATCTTTCCAAGCACTCAGAGCAAGATAACCCTAATCTAGTCTTATCACTTGCACACAAAAGCATTGGATCCAATAGGCTTCCATGTAATCCATCTCTGTCAACTGCACTAAGGAAATTACCTGTCAGAAATATCATGGCCAAGATTCCATGATTAAATGCAAACTCAGAAAACGCTCAAGGGTATAGTAAAAAAAGCTGCATAAAATTGCTTTCACTTTAGTTTTCCTTATGTTAACATTGTGTGTCCACAAGCATTTGAGCAACATAAAGAATCAAATAATTTATCAACCAACTATTACACTGCCAAAGGAAACAAAACAGATATTCAAATTTGTCATCATTCCATGAAGTTGCCTTTCATTTATTAAGACAACAAAACCTAATTTTTTTTTAAAAAAAAGCTTTCAAGATCTCTGAAGATCCAAAAAGTACATCAAGTTTGTTAATGTTATTTTCTGTTTTGGTGGGGTTTTTTGTTTGCTTGGGGGTTCTTGTTTGCTTTTCTCCCAGGGAACAGAAATTGTAATAGCTGATGAAGTGCAGAAATGCCTAGACCTCTCTACTCTGCCCTAGTGTGACCTCACCTGGAGTACTGCATTCAGTTCTGGGCTCCACAGTTCAAGAGGGACAGAGATCTACTGGAGAGCACAATGGAAGTTTGGGAGTCTCCTTTTCTGAAAACTTTCAGGGTCTGTGTGGATGGATTTCTGAGTGATCTACACTAGTTTTGGTCCTGCTCTGGAACATCTTGGACTCTATATTCGGAGGTTGCTTCCAACCCCTAACATTCAGGTCAACTCAGATGCAATCCCCTTTTCAATCAACTTATAGACAGATGTTCAATGAAAAGATGTAAAAGGGACAAAGCAATCATACACATGTGTGATTTGGAATACATTAACAATTAACTGTTAATACCCTGGCTCTGTGTCATAGAAGGCAATGAGAAAATTTTTTAAATCCAGCTTGAACCACAGTTTTACAGCTAAACACTTTTGAAATAAGAGTATTCACTGAAAAAAAACCCTATTTTAAAATGTTCATATACTCTAAAGGAAAATTACTTTATTAAATAATAATAAATCCAGCACAAAAGAAACATGGACATACTGAAGAGAGTCTAACAAAGGGCCGTTAAGATGATTAAGGGACTGCCATGTCTTTCATATGAGGAAAGGCTGAGAGAGATAGACCTGTTCAGCTTAGAGAAGGCTCAGGGGGATTTTGTCAATGTATATAAACACCTGAAGGGTAAAAAAAGAAGACTGAGCTAGTGGTGCCCAATGACAGTACCAGAGGCAATGGGCACAGACTCAAACCTAGGAGGTACCATCTGAACATCAGAAAACAGTTTTTCACTGTGAGGGTGACAGATCCTGGAACAGGCTGCCCATGGAGGTTGTGGAGTCTCCTTCTCTGGAGATTTTTAAAACCCGTCTGGATGTGTTCTTGTGTGACATACCCTGGGTGATCCTGCTTGTGGCAGAGGGGTTGGACTCTGATCTCTAGAGATCTATTCCAACCCCTAACAAGCTACAATTCTATGATTCACCAATATGGCTGTAAGAACACTATGGTAGAATGTGTTGCCTTGATAAAACCAAGCTATTGAACTTCCACTACTCTACTCTTTGCTTCATAAGACAGGCCAATTATTTTCTTAAGGAAAGTTTGGGTTGTTTTGGGCTACAGTGTCCAAGAATGTTATAGTTTAAGCATGATTACAAAAGAAAAAAAAACCAGTGAGAATATTTAACATAGCTATTTAACACTACTGGAATTCTAACTCCAACATTAAAATATACAATGAAAATGTTTATCTATGATGACATCAGTGGGAATGTTTTATCTCTCAGATAATGGCAGTCAATAATGGCAGACATCATGGTTAGGTCTCACTGCAATCCTTGCTCACTATTCTGTGATTCTCTGACTACAGATACTTGCTCACTAAGTATTATGACTGGTTGTTCTATATGAAGAACCATTTAGGAAATAATGTTTTTCTGAGCAATGGCATCTGTTCAGCTGGATAGACGTTTCCAAGTAGAAATGCCTATGCCCAGGCACCAAAATTAAGGAGGACAAACAAGCTGGAAGTAAAAGGAGAAGAGAGAAAGCTTTTGAAGTTCAAGAACCTTTTCTTTTAAATCTGGAAATGCATTTTCTCCTTCAGAAGAAATGTCACTGAGGAAAAAACAAAAAAACCAAAACCAAAAACAAAACAACAAAGTAAGAATTGATTTCACAACAAGAAATTCACCTGGTCAGTCAGGTGTTATTGAGAAGACAGAAGTACATTAGAACCTGGCAGAGCATGTTCACGAAGACTCCCTACCTTACACCAAATCTGTCATGAGTATTGACAGTGATACTGAAGAGTTCTCTTTCATGTGGTGGTTACATACCTATATAACTGTCTCTGTACTGTCAGAACTTTTAAATTACACAACAGAAGGGTTCACAGATGGGAATTTTGATTCAGGAAATGTGTATTTACTTAATTATGGAAGAGAACAGAAGTGATAGAGTAGCAGCCTCAGAAAACTAGCATTAACTTTCTTATTATAATAAAGATATCTTCTAATTAAGATGAAAGGATGAAACTCTACAACTTAGATGCACTCTGTCAACAATTTTCACTTCAGGCACCTTTAAGATTTGCAGGGTCAGGGTTGGGGGGAGAAAGCTCTATCACTTCAATGTGAAGCAATACCACTTAAAGATCTCTTTCCATGACAGAAGAGAGCAAAAAATGGGACATACAAAATGGATGTTCATTTTCTCACCTTTGTCCAAGGTGAGCCTGGAGTCCCACTGAAGTTCTTGAACTAGCAGAAAACTTCAGTTGCTTTTACAAAGGCAGACACTGGAACAACCACCCAGCTTACAAGATAACTAACTGCAAGATACATCCCACACTAGCACATCCCACTAGTCAAGATAATACTTGAAAGCCAACTAGGGAACATGAACTTCTGAACAGCAAACAACAACAACAAAAAGGTAATGAATTTTCTTGGCCAGAAGACCTATTACAGCATTTGCAGTTAATCTGAATCACAGTTAAAAGAACTAGTAATAAGACTCAAGGAGTGAATAGAAAAACTCTTTAAAAAGTGTTTTGACAATCTCATTTACTCTTTTTCTACAGTGGTCGTTGAATAAGTGCAACTGATTAAGTCAGGGAATCCTTGTTTTCACACATTTACAGTTCAGAATACATCAGCAGAAGCTGAAATTACAGACAAAACAATTTTGAACCCTGCACATTAATTATGTATCAGATGAAACAAACAGTGATAAAAACAAAACAAAAACCAACAGACCTATGCTCTATGTTGCACTTTTATTAGTTAATCACCCACCATATGTGCTGCCAAGGGAAATTGTAATAGGCTACCATTGCCAACTACAAAAGAAGACTGACTTATTACTTATAGCCTTATTAACCAAGTTAGTAAACTCAATGTAACTGGGTCATGTTCACAGAGAAGGAGCTCTGTGTTCAACAAGTATACAGTACAGAACATAAAGAACAGAAATACATCAGTAGTTTTAAAGCATGCAAAGAATACAGTACAAATGCAAATTTGATCTTAAAAGCACTAATATGTGAAAACAGTCAAAGGGAGCTGCTCAACAATTGTTTCCTAGCAAGCTGTTTGAAGGCAGGCCTTTCAGAGAAAATTACTTTCCTGATGTCCAGTCTTAACCTCCCCTGGTGCAGCTCAAGGCCATTCCCTCTTGTCCTATCACTAGTCACTTGTGAGAAGAGACCAGCATCGATCTACCTCTCCACAACATCCTTTCTGGTAGTTGTAGAGAACAAGAAGGTCTCCCTTCAGCCTCCTTTTCTTCAGACTAAATAGCCCCAGTTCCCTCACCCACTCCTCTTGGTCTCCAGGCCCTTCACCAGCTTAACTACTCTTCTCTGGACCTGCTCCAGCACCTCAATGTCTTTCTGAGGTGCCCAAAACTCAACATAGTACTTGAGGAGTGGCCTCACCAATGGAGAGTACAGAGGGACAGCTTGACACACTATTTCTAATCCAAGCTAGGATGCTGGTGGCCTTCCTGGGAAGACTGCTGGCTCTTATTCAGCTGCTTGACCATCAGTACCCCTGGGTCCCTTGCTGCCAGGCAGCTTTACAGCCACTCTTGCCCGAGCATCTAGTGGTGCATGGCGTGGTTGTGGCCCAAGTGCAGGACCCAGCAGTTGGCCCTGTTGAAGCTGATACAATTGACTTTGGCCATTCAATCCAGTCTGTCAAAGTCCCTCTGTAAAGCCTCCCTACCCTCAAGCAGAATAACACTCCCACCTAACTTAGTGTAATCTGCAATCATCAATTTTATGTAAAGAAAAATGAGTTAGAACTTGACTGACTCAACAAGCGTAATAAAATGAAACAATTTAGTAGCAGAGGTAAAAACTCCAGGAGTTCTCGATTCCCAGCTATCCATACTCAGTCCTGCATACAACAACACTGTGTGCCTTCAGAGCTGTGTAACTACCACAGACACATTAAAACAAAAAGATACAAGTTGGGTTAATAAAAAAAAAAAAAAAAAAAAAAAAAAGGAAAATCCAGAATATTTTGGTGGGTTTGTTTTTGTTTTTTACTAGTCTTACATCAATATAATAAAACCAGAGTCTTCTTTATTCTATTTGAAAAAGATGGACCCAAAGAGACTTATGATGTTAATTGCCAATAGGAATACTTCATGGGAAACACCTTCTTTTACTGATGTTTTAATACTTTGTATTTAATAGCTACATACTTGTATTTAAAGCCAATGACATAATACTTAGTATCCAAGAACTGTCTGGTAGAGTATTAAACAGTAATGACAAATATCTGTCATCCCTGTTTTCCTATCCACTCTTCACCTTTGTCCTCTGTAAAAATTGAGTGTATAAAGCAGGCAAACTTGGGCAGGCAAAGCAGAGATCCTCAGGGAAATATGCTATCAGCAGAATTCTTCTGTAGAACTTGCATTGTATAATACACGTGGAAAATAATTGCATCACTGGAACTGTTAAATAACCATACTGGATTTACAAAACAAGATGCATTTTCCCAGCTAACTGAGAGCCTGTAGCTTTTTGGAAATTAGCATACACCTGCTGTAAGGTATTCTGCATAAAATATTACAAAATGTATTTGATATAAACAGGCAATTCTTTACTGTAAGGTATAAAGTTAAAATGGACTGCACTCATGATTTAGTGTGCAAACTAGCACACAGCTCATGGAGTAACTAAGCACCACTTTCTTAGTCAATTCTGCCACCTAGCTCATTTTGCAAAAGCTAGCCTTAATACATTCTACTCCTTAAAAGCAATTTTCATCTTATTTAGGAAATTCACAAATAACCCACCCAGAATACCTAAATCACTCCATTAAACACAGGTAACATGGCGTATTAAAAAGAAGAGCCCTTTACACCAGAGGTATTAAAAGAAAGTTGCTGTGCATAGAAAACGTGTCACTCATAAATAAACTTTAATTCTGATTGATTCAACATACAGCAAACCATTTTGCTTCATTTAATCCCTTAACCACAGTTAATGCTTTAAAATATTCCAACTGATTTTAATTTTTCAAACTATGAACGAAAACATCCTTTATCCACTGTAAACCAAAATGTGTAATACTTGTTCTTAGATGGAAATATTTTAATTTCTTAAATATAAAACTAAACCTTTTCTTGTCAGTGCCACTTAAGAGAACAAAATTTCTATTAGGACAGACTTTGAAATCCAGGTACATCCCAGCCTGACGTTTAATAAGTATTGTCACATACAAAATACAGATCTCTGATTTGAAACATCCAAATTATACCACAGGAAAACTGTTGCAATTCTATTAAAAACTGCATGTTTTCAATGTATTAAAAAAATCAAGCTGAAAATACACAGGCTTGATTTTAAGCTTTCTAAGCACTATCTTGAAAAATAAGGTTAACTTAGAAATCTCAAAATGATAAAGCTGCCAGCATAGACAAATAGATTTTATTTTAATTTTTTTTCAGACTTAGGACATTCCAGATTACTATTTAATAAAGTTTTGTGATGAAGTCTTAGTAATACATATAGGTAACATGATCTGCAGAGTTAATCTTTCCATCCTCTGTGCTCGAGGTTTTTTTTTCTTGTGTGAAGTATTTGATGCACAGCACTGATGCCTAATATTCCTTATTGGGCCCTTGTCACAAGTTGTGCTTTCACATCACAAAAAGATACACAGCTGTCATTACCTCTGATACTTATGTATTTGTGTTTCAGCTAGCAGAATAGTGCCTTAGCTTGCTGCTAGCATTGTTAAGTGAGTTAATGGAAAATACTAACCTTGTCACAGTGTAGGCATTTCCTTTAACATGCAGGTTAAATTTGGAGGCAAGTATTTTCATTACCTTTTCAAGGAGTTACAGAGGTCAATGTACAGATTCCTGGTGAAGAAATATCCAAATTCCAGTCTTATTCTTTTATATTAGAACCTCAAAATACTTCACAAAAAACTGCAAGCTCCACTACAAAGAAATAATCTTACTCAAAATGATGAGACCCAAAGAACAAGAAGTGACCTGAGACTTAAGAGCACAACCGAAAATATACTCCCCGATCTGATTCCAAACCTAGACTTTTACAAAGAACAGTATTAACTCCAACTATATGCCAAACACATATCCCATATTAACAGGGATCACTTATATCAGTACTTTTAAAAATATCACTGGGTTTTTTTCAGTATAGGCTAGTAAAAGTATACATGCATATACCAAGTAAGATACTGTTCCTACCATCCCATTTCCAATCCCTACAATTCAATGTTTAGAATTAATAAAGAGAGCAGTTATTATACAGAGCAAAACTCCATGGAAGCAGAAATAGGAAGTTTGACACATGAAAGCAAGGCAGAAGTAAGGATTTCCTAAACCTACTTTCTCATTAGAGAAGTAAGAAAGTTGGGAATAGGATCCAGTAGCAGCAGACACTTTTTTTTTTTGCACATACAGAAACACTACACCATTTTCACTCTTTCAGCAGAGAGATACAAGAAAAACTGGAACACTTTCTACTACTCTTCCAAACATACCTTACTGTACATTCCCTTTAACAGTTTCCTCCTGCAGTATTTCCTGTTCTTCAATCTGACATACCCTTTTTTTTGGTTTGCTTTTATTCCCTCCTTGCTTTCTTTCTCATCCTGTCTATCCTTTCCCCTCCTCTTTCTAAGTGCCATATTACTGTTCTTTTTAGTCTACACCTTTCTCTACTCATTCAATCTCTTCTTTATTCACCTGTCATCCAAAGATGGATTAGTTTAAATGCTCCCTCAACCTCTGCTGCTTCCCAGACAAGCTGACAAGAAATCTGGAGACTTAGATCTCAACCTGCCTCATAGCTTTCTGAATATGCTGCTGATAGGGACAGAACAGAACAGAAGAGTTGAAAACATGACAGCGTTGTTGTTGCCAGAGATCCTTAACAAATGGACATACGAAATCAAGCTCCTGTAAAGTTTACAAATTCAGCAGGGCAGTGTTTCAAACCTGTGGCCATTGCACAACTTGGTCCTTTAAGCTTCAAACTCCTTTGCACCTGACCTCTGAGCTCTCAACTAATTGCTCCCAAATATACCAAAGAACTGACTTATTTTATTTTGAAAAGAATCATAACTCTCGTCTTTACAGAACAGTAAACAAACAAACAACCAAAAAAAAAAAAAAAAAACCAAAAAAAAAAACCCCAAAAAACCCAAACCAAAAGTTCCTTTGTTTTCAGAAAAATAAAGGGCTTATTATTTTTATAATTTATTTTGGTTTTCCTTGCTTGGCTGGTGAGGGAGACATGTCTGGTTTTATTTTATAACCTAAAAGTAGCTCTGCTCAGAGAAATATGCTTATTTTGTTAATGCTGCAACAAGTGGCAACATAACTATTGCACAGATGCAAACACATTTTTCTGCATTAAATCAAATGTTAAGGTTGCTGTTAATTAGTCTACTGTTCAAGTTATACAACATGCTTATTTCTCTGTCATAATAGTGAAAATAAGTCAAGCAGGATGCCTGGCAGACCATGGAATAACTTAGCTAGAAAGAATATACAACTCTTATCTAGTCCAACAACCTGACCACTTCAGGGCTGATCAAAACTAAAAGCATGATATTAAGGGCATTGTCTCAAATCCACAATGAATCAGAAGCACTTCTACTTCTTACTGTTTTATAAAAATCATTGCTCAATCCATACATTATCCTGAAACATTATCAAAGAGAAAACTGAAAGTTTTATTTTAATGGAATTTAATGTGGACATGGCTAGGGTTCCAAAACTAGAGTATAAAAGAATAGGAAAAAAAAAAGAAAATCACTATATTTCTACTGAAATGACCCAAAAAATTCCAAGTGGAATAAAAGTTTCTGCATTTTCTCTAAACATTAATTATCTCACTATATCAAAACTCTAGCCAGAAGTAATTTGAGGTTTTCTGTCCCAAACACAAATCATTCCTGATATTTTATTTTTTAAAGTACAGATAGATTATTATTAGTTTCAATAATGTACAATGCTAATAACTCTACTGAACGTTTTGTACATAAAGTAAATGGTTCTTAACCATTAAAAAAGTATTAGATACAATGCACACAGTAGCAACATAAAACACCTGCAATCAATAAATCCGTAAAGTACACATACATAGGCCTAAATGTAAATGTTTCCTCACAGTACATATACACTTCCTGTCTACCTAGCAAGAACAATAAACAAAGTGCATAACATTTCTCAGTATTATTTTTAAAAGCTCAGGACACAAAATGCTGTGACTGTACACACAGGAATTTGAGCATGGTTTGTATAATTTAGAATAAAACCTAGTATCCCATTCATTGCAACAGAACAAGATCACACGGTCAATATTCTGTGCATATGAAGCAATCAGTTCCAATTTTCCTGTGGGCTTTGAAGAAAAACACATTTTCCCAGATAAAGTAGAAAAGCTCTCAGATATAAATTTTCTACATACAAAACCCTCTGTCTCTCCTTAGCTTTTTACTTCCAGCCAAACAGGTCTATACCCACAATATCCCAAGCCTTCCAATCAAACCTAGAGGGCTCATTTGGCAGAGCTGAACTCTCTAGTGAACACAGCACTGAAGCTGTAAGATAGATACACATACAAGTTATAGTAAATGTCAGTGCCATTGGGAAAACCTGTCTAGCCTGCTGTGCTGCTGAAACAAGTAAACCTTTACAAGTTCACCACACAAACCCCTACAAATTCAGCCGTGGAATCCATGGGACCTATTAACCTACTTAAATAAAAAGTCTTCCCCTTTCTTCCAAGGCAATACGTACATCACAAAACAGCAGCATAGCTTTAATATGGGAAAACCAAGACAACGATCTATCTGCTCACATTGGTGCAAATGCAATATCAACAGGGCTTATTCCTACAACTCGACTGCTTCACCTCTGCTCAGGGAAGTACTCAGTGGAAAGCACAGCCCATGCCTTTTCTGATTCTAATGAAACAGAAGAAATTTGTATACCTAACTCTAACAAAAAAAGGTCAAACAGTTTCTGTATTTTATCTTTAAAACTGACTTTTAACACAAAATGTTAGGAGCATCTGTTTAATAAAAAAGGACATTAAAACTATAACATAGTGAGTAGCTCTTTGGGTTGTTTAAGGCACTGCAGCATCCTCCCTCAGCTTCAGGAAGGAAGAGAAAATTGCTGTGCCTTTTAAGCACAGTACTATGAAGACTGTATGCAATCATCTATTTTCTAATTACTGATGCAGTACTATCACAAATTGATTTGTGTATGTACAAGTATCCAACACCTTCACGGCGGAATGAAATCATTCAGTTGGCTGTCACAGGTACAAAAATCTAAGGCAGATTTTCCAGCACCCAGTAATTGCCCATTACTGGCCAATGAGTTACCATAATGAACTATTCAAACAGGTGGCTTTTACCAACTTTTTCCAGTTGCTTCGGGAAAGAAAAAAAAAATTACAAAAAAATGTCAGAACAGAAAGCAAAGCACAAAAAAAAAATATTAATTCCTAGAGAAATTTTGATGCACTGTATTTTTTTTACACCCAGCATACATGCATGAATACATAGAAGGCAGTAAAATACATAAACCAATATGTATCTATTGAGTTTTAACAAAGCAGTTGTTATTTTTAAGCCAAGAAATACCTTAAAAAGTAATTAATATGTATTAATATACACAACGAACCCTGAGAGTGATGGAAGTGGAGACCAGTCTGCTGTCCGTGAGCACGGGAAGCCATGTTTAGGTGATACTGCAAAATACCTCACATATTTCTGGCTTTGTCAAGTTCATCAAACGT
>JAOEGS010006846.1:25067-48601 GCA_025447755.1 Corythornis vintsioides
TTTTATATATATGCTTTTCTCATTAAACATAATTGCTTGATGTTCAAATTATCTTTCCGCAAAAGCAGGTATTTTATATATTTATTAGTACTCACCAGCACAGTTGAAATAAATACAGAATGCATTTCAGAACCATGAACCACATTTGTGAATCTATTCTAGAAATGAACAAACGTTAGATAAAAGAAGTGTGCATATCAGCCATACAAGATTTTATCTCCTTATCTTTCTGGCTTATCTCTTCTTTTTTTTTTTTTTTTTTTTTTTTCTCTTTTCCTCAATACTTTTCTTCATGGCTTCATTGGTGCTTGGGGAAATCACCTACAGATCTTGTAAAGACAGAATCTGTTAGATTATGGGTTATTAAGTAGCACTGCTCTCCAAAAGTTCAATGCCTTGGTGTTCAAGGTTAATGACTCCTGTTTTGTGACCAAATCAGATTCTTTGCCTCCTTGCCCTTAAGATGCTGGAAGGCAGATCATTTGAAACAGATGAAATGGGTTGCTATGGCAGGATGTGGAATCTGTGTATGCTTGATGGCTTGTATTTTTAATGTTAAGAATACAGCTGCACAACTACTTTTTATAAATCTCTCCAGACCAACACAGAAGTATAATGATGTTCCTTAGTAATTCTGAAGATAACACTACTTTTGCAAGTAAGCATCAATGTGCTTAGAATATGAGAGATGGTGTATTTCTATGCAGTTGATCAGATAGCAATTCATTCTTAATTTTAGGATTATTAGCTTGATGTTAAAAATATATGACAATATAGGTTTAATGATTAAATCCAAAATTGCATCTCCCTTCCTGATCTGAAAGCTCTCTCTATAGCAAGCTCTTAGTATAAGAAATAGGAAGCCTTTTCCATAGCTTCTGAATTTTCTTCAACTGTTTTGTCACTGCTAGTGAAAACTGATAGACAAGACCTTTCAGAAATGCACTCTGAAACAGAAGGACTTAACATACTAGTAGTTATGCTAGGTTGTATCAAAGGTCTGTCTGTCCCAAGATTCTGCCTACAGAATTAACTGAAGGTGATAAAGTGTGGAGAAATAAGGCAACAATATAATGATAGTTTTCTGCTACAATTTTTTTTTTTACTTCAGAGAAGTTTTACCTTGTCTGGACAGTGTCAAGCACTTCTGCTTAAATAATCCATTATTGTTTTCCATGTTTATCAAATTATTATGAACTATGTAAGCTTTTCACATCCACAGTATTCTATGACAGTAAATTAGACAGTTAAAGTATGCCATGTACCTTTTTTAAGTATGTGAAGTTTCTTACTGTAAGTAAAAAAACCTACTCTATAAAGTTACTCAAGCCAAACAGAGCACAAAACTTACTTCAATCATATCACTTCAAATATGCTACCAAACAGTACAACTTTTCTCCATGTTGTTACATCATGAAAATGTTTATCTATAAATGTGGTAACATTGAGGTAGTTAAATGTGCTGGTGTCCATAAAGATAATGTTCTCTATATAGCATTGTTACATCAAATGTTTTTACCTACTTCTTCACAGTATCTCAACAGGTAGCATTTAATGACTTAATTTTGCATTTAATTTTCATTATTATTAGTTAATCTTATGATATTGTTATGTGTAGTCATGCAGAGGTAACATTAGTGTGGTTACTGACTTTATCGTTTGGTTTTTCTTTTTTTCTTTGGCATCATTATGAGGTCATATTTTACAATGCTGGTTGCCTGTTGCAGTAAAAAATCTAGAAACTGGAATCAATACAAAATTGCTGCTTAGTCTTGACGACTTTGACTGAAACTTTTATAAAAGAAAAAAAGACCCTGGCCAAGAGTAGAGAGAATTTTTATGCCTGAATTGATTAAAAACCCCTCCAAGTAAATAAAAAAAAAAACTAGACGTGGGATTCAAAACCTAGGAACTGCAGACCATAATTTCTATTTGAAATATGAGTTAATATGTTAAGTGGGATAAAGATAATTTTTTAAGTCAGCATATGAATTGAATACCATGTTATATTTTCTAGCATTTACAGAATGCTTTTTATTTTCATACTCTTTTTTATTAATGTATCCATATTGCTGATCATTTGAAACAACTACTAACTGTTGATATATTTCTGAACTATATGCACCACTGTTTTATGCATGATAATAAACTGCTCTAGAAATGTGTATTAATTACTAGAGGGAAATATAGCATCTTTTATCCAATGTAATTAAATAGTGCTAGCAATATGCTTTTAATAAATTGTTCTTACCTTAAAGCTTGCTTGCCCTGTATTCTAACAAATAAAAAAATCTGAGTAACAGGAAGTACCTGGAGTGGTTTTCACAGTCTAAAAGGTCTACAGACAGGCTTTATTAGCTTAAATAGTAGTCGTTACAGACACTTTCACCTTTGGGCTTTTGCTAAATCCCTTACTGAATTGTACCACCCCTGCCAGGGTCTGGAGCAGCACTGAATGTGACCTGGTCTCTGTTGGACCACACTAATGGCCTAGCATATTAAATTAAACAGCAGTAATTTCTATTCAAGATAATATACCAGATTGTGAACATCAGTAGATAATGAGCAAGCCTATGTTCTTTTTTCTTTTTTTTTTTTTTTGTCAACTTTAGTAGTAACCCCTTGCTCTGGGAAGCCAAGCAACAGAAGCAATAATTTCTAGCTCAGCATATTAGCTTGTATTATTAAACATACAACAAACAATATGCCTGCTGCTGAAAATCAGAGTTTCACTTATTTGTTCTTCTGTCAGTCTAAGAATGTATTTCTCAATGATTTCAAAAGGAAAAAAAAAAAAACAACACAAAAAAACCCCACCCCAGCAGCAGCTTAATGTAATACAGGATGCACGTGTCAGCTATTAACCAGTATTTCCCACAAACTGATGTAAACACCATTTTTACTTGCTAATTAAAATTCAGGAGTCTACGCATCATTCAGTAAACTGAGACCAAACCAGAGGTTACAGACATCTGCTCTGTTATACATAACTGAGTTAAAAATTAAGTTACATTCAATTTGAAAGCAGTATTTGTTTTCAGTGTATATCCACACTCTAACACTAAGTATCCTAGACCTGTAAGTCTCATGCTATTGCAAGAAGCTTTTTAAAAATACTGCTTTCTTGTGGGCATTTAATGGTGAGATAAATAATAATAATGGGAAAATTACCTAATGATAAACCTTTAGTCTTAAGAAATTAAGAACAAATCTTTATCATTTAAATCTGCTTCATAATTACCACATTAACACTGAGTTATTTTATTATTCATAGTTTTTAAGTTGCATATAAAATCACCCTTAGAGAAGTATGTTAAAGAAATGTCATGTTTTAATCTGCTTATTAGGTGCTTTTGACAGCCCATAAGTGAGTTTTACTGCTTCACCTGTGGAATGAGTCAGTCAGTTTCTACAGTTTTGGTTTTTTGTTCTGGATGGGGTTTTTTTGATATGAAGCAACAAAATAAGAAGAAAATTTAATATGACCTATTATTTATTACTGACTATCAAACCCTCTAAATTTATGAGAGCATGAAAAGGTCACAGATCACAAAGCAACATGGTAAACCTGGGATTTACTTAGATTTTGTATGTCAGTAGCTTAATGTTGCATTAATCTCATTTTGAATTATGCTAGCTTTAAAAACCTACTGAAGGAAGGATTTCAGATCTGTTGAGGTCTGTCTGCATAGAGGAAAACAGTCACTGCATGTTTAAAGTGCATACTTAATTGTTATCAAGTTCTGTGAGTAGGGGTTTCACTACTAACCATGAGAAAACTGATGCTCCAAAACAAGAGTATCGTCCTGATAGACAACAGAAGACAGTAATTGAAGTTAAGCGTAAAGAAAAACACTGATAAATTATCAGCATTTATCTGAAATTAGCTGTTTAAATGCTTCCTTTCCTATGAGTTTAAAAAAAAAAATCTTCCCTTTGCAGATCAAACACGAAGGCGAGCCAAACACTTGAGGGGTACGAAGTAGTTCCCCTTTTTACCATTAGTATATCTTCCAGACTTTTGCAATAAATTGCACTAGTATCAAAACTTATCATAACAGTACATTATATTCATCCTAGACTTACATGAACAGCTCTGCAGGCAATCAGTTGGGAAAGATACCCGTCTGAAGGCTGTCAGTGCTGTGGATACACTCTCTAAACACAGGACAGCCTGTTCCATGGTCACATCAATGTTTTGGATACAATACATCTAGAAAGGGCAGCAGCCAATGAAGCCCTGAATTTTTAAGCGTTTCACAACCCATCAAACAATTGACAACCAAATGAATATTACAATCTTATGCTTATTTTGACCCCATAAGGTAAATGTTACCACAAATAAGCTTAACTAAAGTCCAGGAGCCTAAATACTATTTTTGGTGCTTCAGAGATTGTTTCAGCAGAAATAAAGTGATGAAAACTGAGGAAGTATGCTGAGGAAACTACAGAATAACATCAGAGCCTTTTATCGGAATTACAGACTCAATTGTCTACCTTATTTTCTCTTTTGTCAAGTAGTTCAACAGTTGAACAGAACACAGTAAATAACAGAACATGCAATAACTGATTTTTTCACTAACTAGTAGATTCCTCCGCAGAGTTTCTCAGACTAACTTAAACCGAATCTCAGAGGTTGCTTCTCTGATGAAAATTTTCAGTAGTCCTCCCAGAGCAAAGCAGTTGCATTCATGATAGCATTACACTCAGTAGGAAAGGCTAGGTCCTAGATTTTTCTACAAGTGTAAAATATCCAAGAATGCTATAGAGCTAATGTTGTAGGTCTTGGTGGAAGCTGCAGGGAAGCTGCAGGGAAGCTGCAGACCAGCAGCAGCCCTCAGATGCTTCCCCTCAGCTGCTAATGAATGTGTTCAGCATTACTCACACCACAGACCAGCTGGCTCCCCAGAAGATGACAAAGGAAGATATTGCAATTAATTGATTTAGTGGCCTTCTTATGGCTTTTCATTGACATATCTGAAACTATGCCCACCTATGTAATAAGTAAACAACGACAACAACAAAAAAATCTGAAGTATTTCTCCTTGTGTGCATCATCATGGCTCAAATGCTTTCTGTTTCAGAACAATTACAGTTCTTTACTCATATCTCATTCTTCCTACCAACTAATTTCAAGTAATGAGCTTGCCTTCATTGTATTTACTTATGTAATATTGGCTAATGTTTAAATACAGCATAATTGCCTTGGCTAGGGTCACTCTAGTGTATCACAGCTGTCAAAAAGGGTGAAATGTTTCTGCTTGCCACCCTTTGCAGAAACAAAGAGCAAACCCAAAAAATTCCTTTACTAACTCCACAGAGCAGATTTGATTAAACTGTAGAGAAGATTAAGTAATGAAAACAAACATTCTGAAAAAAAGTTTTGAAACATGCTGAAGAGTTTTACTGGCACATCTCAGTGAGCGTATTAGGAAGTGGTGATCAAAAGTGCTTCTAAGCGAGGGGATAAACAGAAGATGAGCCCCCAAAAAGTGACTGATGCAGAATTTAGGTGAAAGAAATAAAAAAAGAGTTGGCTTTTTGTTGTGTTAAAGAAAATGAATTCGTCACAAAAGGAGGAAAAGGGACAAACTAATCGCTGTAGAGTTGTTAATTGCCATCCTGATGTCAGGTATCTTCCCAGCTGCTAACAGTGCTCAGGCTGTGCTCCTCAGCCAACCTTACTGAACAAGAAGCTGACTTAGAAAGTGCAACTGCATGTGCAGATGGCACCAGTAACAGTGTCTGAGGCACTTCTTACATTTAACATTAATACTGTAAGACTCTTTCCTGCCTGCTGGAAACATGGATCCAGGGCAGAAATTCACAAAGACAGGTAGTCCCCAGGGTTGAAATCTTTTCACTTTCCGATTATTTCACTGTTAGTAATTTTCTTCTTGAGCAAAATTTCAACAATTCAGCCCTGACATATTTTGTAAAGTGCAATAGTGAAGAGATCCATTGCTGTCTCTGGGCATCCTACCCTTGCCCACCTGTCATGATCGTCCAACAAACATTAACCTAGAGAAATTATAACAATGACAAGTATGTTTAATAGTTGTGAAAGGAAACAATTTTTTATAAGCCATGAAAATATAACACATTTCTGTTACCTATTGATGTCAGTCTTCTTTCAGTGAAAGTATGAAGGCTGATTTTGTTTGTGTTTCCAAAAGACAAAAACCTGTATGTCTTTGGAGTGCAAGTTATAAACAAACTTGTATGTATCTGTACACAGAAACATCTCCCTGATCACAGATCCATATATATCTATCATACTTTATTGTATTTTCTAGTAAAATTTCTCCTGCTTCTGTAGCCATTTATATCATAGGTCACTTCAGTAGTTTTTAGTAAAGCCCTGAAACTTTACTTGAAGAAGCCCTGATAATTTCTTCCCTAATGCAATTTTGGTTTATGTGTGGAAGACTTGTCAGCTTTGGTTGGTACTTAGTGACATAATGACAACTGTCTGGTGTATTCAGTGTACCCATTATGTGGGGGGAATAGATTTAATTATTTCTTTATTTTTTTACCAGTTTTATTTGTTTCTTTCCTTTTCTTCAGTTTCTTCAGATTAAATCCAGGTGATTTCATGTTCAGAATTGTTGGTCCTATACATTTATATATCTATCTTACAAAGGAACTAGCAAACTGGACCAAATCCATGATTTATGGTTCATATGGTACCACCTCCTAATTTCAGCAGCAATCTTTTCTTGGTGTTTCTTAGAAACATGAAAAAAAAAAAATCCTTTTCCCTTTCCTGTGGGAAAAATAATCTTTTATGAACTCACAAGTGCATAGTTGATTGTACACTGGATAGCCACACCAAGTATATAAACATTCAGTTTATTATGAAATGTTGATACTTTGATTTCAATGAATCTTTTTGACTTTCAAATGCTCACTGTGAGATAGCCCATAGCCACTAGGCAAAAAAGCCATTAGAACACACCTCAAATGGCCTCATTACTATTACACTAATAAACTAGTGCGTTTCTCACTAGTCCATGATCTTAGCCAAGGCTAAAGCAACACTCATATAACCAGGACTTTTGAAAGACTCCAAATGATGAGAAAATAATCTGCATCAGCTATGAAATGACTATTGGTTCAAGCTACAATAATCAAAGTAATAACACTCCACCTTTCAAAGCAATTTAATTGTAAATATTCAGAAATTCTGCAGAATTACATCCTATTTGAAATTTACTAACAATGTCATCATAATTCAGTTGTAAGAACATGACTTACCATTCGCCAAAATGTAATTTACTAGACATTCTTCAGAAAGTCTTCAGCACTATGCAGATTATTTAAGCTAGTGTGCCCCACATAAATACAAGGTAACTGTCAATTGTAACTGAACTTTCTTCTGAAATCTATTATTATCTAGAAATAAAAATAAATAAAAGATTAGACCTCCCAGATTTCCATGAAACCAAACCGTGACAAATATGTTGGTATCAGAAATATTCACTGTTATTTCATACTTGCAGCACAATAACCCTCACAACAAGCTGACTTTACAATGGCTATGCAATAAATCTGTGAACAGAGCGGCTCTCTTCAAAGCCTCGTGGAAAAAGCTGGGCAAATAGCCAAATTCCTCTTTTACCAGTGAGCCAGAATTACTGTGCAGAAAAATATGTTGTGTCTAGTGAAATTAGAAGACATGCCACAAAATGCACATAATTACTGAATTTGAAAATGAAAGAGTACCTTCTCATATGTAAAAGCTTAAGTAATATCAGAATATTTCCAACAAAGCAGAAATGATTGCTTATGCTCCAAAAATTACATATGAAAACAGTTCTTTCTATAGCCACATTGCATCTCCCAGTGTTCAAAACATATAATACTGATTAATGGCCTCATTGGTATCCAGTGAAAAGGTAACAGTCACTGAATTTTCTAGCTTTGAAAATGAAGGTAAGAACTAACACACTCCTTACACCAAAGCCTCTATAATATGTGTAAGTCTCCAAGCTTATACCTGTAAGTGCAAAACCACTCAGGCCTCAAACAGATGGAGCTTCTTGTATCTTTACCAGGTGACAATCCTTAGAGAAATGCTGTCTGAAAAGCCCTGATGAAACCCAGACAGACACCTGAATGTAGAGATGCCCCAGTAGACCTCTACAGTGGTGACCTACACAGTAGGAGTCTGTCCAACTAAGGATCTATACTCAGAAAATAATCCCATGCAATTTTAATGTGTTTTCATATCAAGGTTTATGCTACAAAGCCAAAACTTTAACCTTGTATATAGATATTTAAATCTGTATCATTAACATAAAATTTTTAATGAAAAATAATTTTCTTTAAAGACATTACTGACCTAAAAGAATATAAGAAACACAGACAGGGGAGGGGTTAGACTCAATCTTCTGCAGAGGTCCCACCCAACAACTACCATTCTCTGACTCTTATGATTCAGACACAAAGTCAATGATGTATTATTTGTCCAGTGAAAGGTACTAGGAAAGTGCTTCAGTAAATACTTAGAATAAATTTAAAAGTTGCTACATTTTATATTTATTGTAGCTCTAAACAAATTTTATATTTATTGTAGCTCTAAACAAATGTAAATAATTTATCTTTTATTCTAAAATGAAAAAATACATAGTGTATTGATGTTTAGATGAACATCTATGCATTCTAGGGCTTAATGAAATTGCTAGTTTTGTAAATCAGTATTCAACCACAAATGATTAAGAAAATTTACTCATATTAGTACAGATAAGATTCAAAAATAAATACTTGCTTGACCAATTTTCAGGACTGCACATTAGAGATTAGTAGGAACAAAAAGAAGTACAAACAAGTAAAAGTTAAAAATCTGAATTGTTGTAATTTGGATTAATTTAGGTGAGCAATTATACAGAACTAAAATATAGCTCTCTTTTCACTGAGTTCTGAAATACCTGCAAAGGGCAACCTAAAACTGAAAAATGGAGTAAGTGCAATGAGGCCTTTAGAATAATTATGTGTTGTTAATTGAAGAATGTTAATCATGTCAAATTAGGAGGAAGACAGGGTTAAATTGGTAAAATTTCAATTCACTTAGGCCTTATCTCTTGTTGGAATGAAGCAGATGATTAATCCTTAATATTCTTCAGGGATACAGAGAACATCAGCAATTAAATTAACAACTACAAAGTTTATGCTCAGAGATTCAAAAATGAAAGACGGAAACACTTTAATTTTTCACAAGTTGTTACCTTAATTATCCTCTTATTGCTTCTGTCTCTTCTCCCTCATTACAAAAACACACCCCTTAGTATTCATGGATCCCTTTAATTTGCTGTAGCTCAGCAACTATGTAAGGAATGTCATCCTAGCCGCAAAAGTCATAAATCTTACTTTGTGCATGCTCATTGAAAATAAATTGTTCTGCTGTACCTAGTCCCTGTGTTCAAACTGCAAAGTGCTGACAAATTTCTATTTCCTTACTGTCAGTAACGTCCATCACATTTTGGTGGCAGAAGAAGAAGGCGTGCTTTGTACATCCAGTGAACTAAAGTTTATTTTATGAACATATAAAAGAAATATAGGTGTCTGGTTGACCAACTAGTTATTATGCAGAGTGCTACTGGTAATAGGAAGATAGAGGGTTAAGTTTCTACTTCTAATTCTACGGTTATGAAAATAAGAATGTAGTTCCAGATCATTCATGAAAATTATATACCAGTAAGAAACTACTGACTGACATTTAAAGAAAAGTTCTTAGATTGGATAATAAAACAAGAGAGACAAGTGAGGACTTGAGAACGTGCTTGAGATTCTCAAGAGCTGCGTTACAATGTATGGAATCTTGTTATCAATACCAGACTGGAACATATATTGAATGATTTCAAATGTAATTGCTGTGAAAGTAAATGCTCCCATAAGTTGAATGCAAAAATCCATGCTTGCAAAACATAGGGACTTGACATTGTTATCACTAGGCATGCTTTCAAAATTACCAAAGTTTTAAAGTAAAATGTCATATCCCTAAAGGGTGCCCTTACAACAAATTATTGACAAAGCTCTATTGATCTTCACCCAAATGGCAAAATCTCAATAAATCTCATCTGGACCTTTGCTGAAGCTAGAAAATGCATTACAACCCCTACTGACCACAATTTTTATTATTGCTATTGTGTTTGCAGGGCAGTCAATTTTATACAGCATAACAAACTGCCAAGTGCTAAAGTGATTTCCTCTATTACTGAGGTCCATGTATTAAATTTAGTGAGGCACAATATCAAACTTCAAATATTGCAGGGTTTAGAATTGAATGCAGCTGAGCCTAATGTTATCAACCTGACAAATACACTGACATATTAAGTAGCAGATCATTTATTCATATTTGGAACTGGTTTTGTTTTTCTATTCAGCTGTATGGTTTTAGATTAGCCACAATATTTCAAAATGTGACTATTGCTGTGAAGTCCAAAGGCACTGTGAAATGTATATTTCATATTCTTATTATGTACTGTAGATCAGAGAAATATGCCTCCATCACATATAAATACATGTAAATTAATAAATTACTTTGCATAATGCAGGTTTAGTCTGCAAATACTTTAACTCTTTTGCTAGATTGTTCATTAGCATTTAAGATACCTCATGTTATAGTCAAATAAAAAGCTTAAATTCTCAGATACTTCTCAGATTCTCTTTCTGTGCTTTTTTTTTTTTTTTTTTTTTTTTTTTTTTTTTTTTTTTTTATCCCCAGACTATTCATTTCCCTCCTGTCTAAACTATTCCAAAACAGAGGATGTCTGAATTTGCAGTTACTATTTCAAATCTATTTCCTACCTGTTTTAATGTAACCATGTCTGCCTGGAAGAAGTGTTGTATCCTGAATAATTTAATCAACAAAACAAAATACTTCTTGCTAATACTTAATGAAGTATTCTTAAGTAACTGTTTGCTTACATCACTGGAAATAAAGCTTTCTACTTTTTTTTTCTTCAATAAATAGCAGTTATTTTCCATAACAAACTGAGAAGAAACATCCAGTATTTCGCTTATCTGAATTAATCCAAATGATCGTCCTTTGTGGTAAAAGCTGAAGCTACAAGGCTTTGAGTAAAGACAAATTCTGCACTGATATCTGCTATTTTAGGGATGTCAGCTTCCTACCTTTTGGAAGTGGATCACTAGAACTATTTTAAATTATTTACATCCTGACAGTTCTTGATTTTTTTTACTTTTGTGGTCTAATTGTGCAACTATTAAACTGCAAGAGTTGCCATTCAAAATAGCTCACAGTTCATCTCCAGACAGATCTGTCCTCCTAACTCCAGCAAGCATTCCTAAAACTTTCTCACTGGAAACCTCCATATTTAATGTGTAGTATACCCCAAGAAAGAAGGATAATGTCATTAATAGATTTGTGTAACATTCCAAATATAAAGGAAAAGCTCCAAATGTAAGACTTCCCCACCACCCCCCTTTATTTTTTATTTTTTTTTTTCCTAATGATGAATCATACAAATTAGTTCAGTTCTCTAAGAAGGGCCTGGTACTCTGCAGTCTTTCATAGTGGATTATTTCACTGACGTAGATATTTTGCCCTAACAATCATGTTGTATACTATACTGTCACAATGAAATCATTAAACAGTTAACTAGATGCATTATATTGTCAAATAGCTTGCATACCTGTCTCATAGGAGACAGCAGGTCAAAAATATTGTTGCCTTACACTTTGATTCGGAGTTAGAAAGATAACTTTATGCTGGAAAGCCTAATTCAAGCCCTGAATTTTTGGGGCTGCCCACCCCCATACTTTTTGCCTCAGAAACTTACTTCAACACTAGCTGGCTGCAATCAAACAAGTAAGAAAATAGTATGAATGCTGAAAAAGAAGCATTAATATTTAAATGTAGAAGTATAGTGCTTTTGGAGTTAGACCACTGGTGCTTTAATTACAAACACTTTCCTCAAAAGATAAACCATTTAACATAAGCTGACACTCAAACATTTCAATTTCATACACTGCCAGAATTGTTCTTTGTCACTGAAAAGCAAGCAGATATTATTTTGCTAATTGGACTCAAAAATGCTCTTGGCATTCAGAAATTCCCTCATATACACCACTGACTACTTGGACAAGGTAGGTCTCTGAACTGGCATTAGGGAATTCTGGGGTTTTTTTCTGCAATTGCACCATAAATTGAACTTCTCCCACTCAAAACCAACATCTGTTAATAAGACTGTTTCCATTGTGAAAATTCCATAGGAGTGGTGAGGAACAATATTGTTTATAGTTCTATGACTAGAACTAATGGTACTACTACTTTCATTCCTGAAATGCTAATTAGCTGGTAAGTCTGACACTTGGTAATGAAATATTTTATTTCATTTACAATTGTGACAAATGAGAGAGATGCCCGAAAACCCAAGAAAAGCAAATGTGACAGTAAAAAGGCAAGGAGTATGGAGAGAATCACAGGCTGGGCTGATTTTGATCACCAGGAAGGCAATAGGGCAACTAATCCTGGTTACTATTCCCATGCACACAAAGGACAAGAAGGTGAATGGGAGTTGATGGCATGGATTCACCAAAAGAATTCCCAGTCATGCATAAGTAACCACCAGTCATGCTTATCCAACCTGATGACTTTCTATAATAAAAGGACTGGTAGACAAGGGAATAGCAGAAAGAACTGCCTGCCTTGACTTCAGGAAAGCTTTCAACATTAGATCCTAAGAGACACTAACGCAGTATGAGATGGGTGAGCAGACAGTGAAATAGGTTGAAAAACCTGGCTGAATGACTGGCCCCAGAGAGTGGTGAACAGTGGCGTGAAGTCTAGTTGGAAGCCAGTAGCTTGCAGTGTACCCCAGTGGTGGTACAAAAGTAATCACCACCTCTCCCTAAGAGAGCAACTAGTCTTCAAGCACTATCTACTTACCACCTCCCCTCTGCTTTTATTGCCAAGCATAAGTATCCCTTTAGGCAGTTTGGTCAGCTGTGTCTAGGTTGTGCCCCTTCCAAGCCTTGCCATCTTCAACCTACTTGCTGGGGGAGCCAAGAATGGGGAAAAAGAGAAAGCCTCAATGTCAGCACTGTTAAGTCATAGCCAAAAGATGGGTGTCTTATCCACACTGTTCTATGCTCAAATCTAAAACATACCATCATACAGCTTCTGTGAGGAAAACAAACTCTATTGCAGCAAGACTCAGTACAGGGGTTGAAGTTTTTTAGCTGAAATGCTTCCTTAGCAGAGATGAGAAACATTTTAAAAAATCAGTGATACACTTGCTCCAATGTGATTTCCAAAGGTGGTGTCCAAGTAGGAGCGCCTCCTATGTCATGCTAGTATGTCTTGTCCCACTTTATCTTTTATCTTTAGGTAGGCACATTTATTTTCAAAAATCAGCAATGCACAGTAAGTGAAAACAACATACTAAGTCATAGTCTAATGTGACCCTAGGAAATCATTCTTCTCACTCAAGCCTATACTACCACTCCTTGGCTATTCATGTGGTCCAGTAATTTTTCCAATACACAATTACAATTCAGTGATAAACTATTAAGCAAAATAGCTCTAATTCCTATAGTTGCCTGAATTAAACTCCAATAAACTTTAGAGACTATTCTGTCAAAAAGGAACTAATCTGATGAGTAACAGTATGATGGTGTTCACACAAAACAGTTCCAAATTAACTGAGCTATTAATGTATATAAAATCTATATGATAGCAAGATTCCCATACAGTAAATCACATACAAAAGAACTCATCCCATGAATATCAAGACAGAACCATATAATCTCCATGAATCTTTTATTAACTCTCTCCTCTCACATTTTCTCCTAACTACTACTTTTGGTGATGAAGTTTCAGATACCATTCAAGACAGTAAGGAGTAATGACAGCATCAGTAGTGTGATACAGAATCATTTGACAGACCTGTCCCGATGTAGGAAATGGTGGATTTGAAATGAACTAAGTCAGTGTAACATGATTGAAAAGACTGGCACAGGACTTCACATACCAGCAGATGCAAAGCTGTGTATGCTGAATTTTTACAGGGAAACCTGCACTAACATATTTAGCCAGATAATGAATTTGCGTCTTAGAAAAACAGAAACAAGACCACTTGGTCATATTTAGTCTATTTCACTGTGATAACATTATTAAATTTGTTCCTTAACAAGACATACCTCTCATGTGAATTGGAGCCACTTCACTTAAGAGATGACTGTAGTAAACATATTACTTCAGTAGTGTAATGAAAAAAACCCAAACTTTAGTGTGTAAATGCCTGCTGCAAAACATGAATAAATATTCATTTCTCCATGTCCAGCTGAATAAGACATGAACAGGCTTGCTCTTCAGCAGGAAAGATTCCAATTAGACATGTGGCTCACTTCTGTGAGCTAAGATAAATTTGACTTGTCTATTCATAATTGCTTTTTTATAAACAAATAATTTGTTCACAGGCTGTGAATATCCATATATTAACTTAAAAACAGGATTGTTATCTTAGGTTGCACTTTGTAGTTTTACATAAGTAGCATAAATAACATTCTAAAATAAGAGAGTAACAAATGCTAAACACAAATTAATAATAAATCCTAAGTAACAGGAGTGTGCGTGGAACTTTTCTAAGTGCCAGTGAATGAACAAATTAAAGAGTTTTACTAATGAATGCAGACTATGGTCAGATGTGGAGGCCACACACTGTGAAGTGTTAGGCAGGCAAGTTAGTATGCCCAAGTGTCCAAAAACTTCTGAAGTAATGTAGCTGTTCCTATGCTCTGAGGACTGATTACCTGATATTATTACCACTTTGCACTCCCTTAACCATCCAATTCAAAGAACTGCAGATAAAGTCACACCAAGAAGGCAAATCAGATCCTTCTGTAAAGCAAATTTTTAATTTCCTTTCAACAATAATCACCCAAAAAAACCCTACATGTTTTTCACCAATCACCCAAAAAAAACCTACATGTTTTTCACCAGTGCTCTCTATTAGAATTACTTTTTCCTATTTGAGAGGGGTGTGCCTGAGGCATTTACATGTATCAATAAAAGCATAGTAAAGTAATAGCATTATTATGAGCATCATTACCGAATTACTCTAGGTAGGAATAACTGCTCAGTTATCTCAAGTTTCCCATTGTTGCATGCTTCATGCTGCTTTCAGATGCTGTAGCAGTAAATAAAGTTTGAAATACAGGAAAACAAAAAAAAAGTTCACTCTGTGAGTTACTTTAAGAGTACAATCTTAGTGATGTCAGGAGGACATGGGTTCTTCACATTTATCTCAAATGGGCATTGACTGTTCTGATCTTAAATATACACCTTTCATCTTGACCTCTCTCTCCTTCATTTCCTTTCCCTTTCAGTGACACATCTTGTTTTATCCTTCCTCCTATATTGCTTCCATTGTTATTGGGATGTAGTATTCACTGGGCATTCAAACCAAGACTGCATTATGCAGGTACAGCTGGGAGAACAATCATGGCTCTTGTGCCTGTTACTTCACAAAAGGAAGTTCTCTCAATGCTTCCGTTGGATAATGAACATGAGAGGAATGTAAAAAAAACATAACTGGGCTTTGTGTTAAAAATTAGGTGGTTGTCATGGCTATGTACGTTGACATTACAATCATATATCTGAAAATAACAGAGTAAAACTATATGAAAATTACAACAAATTCAGAAGAATTAAGATATATTTGGTATGTTCCCATATGCTGCAATTTATCTGGGATTCTTCTGGAACTTAATGGCACTGACCTGGGACATTTTCTGAAGACTTGCAAGCTTGAAGAACACAACTGGTGAAAAAACAGTAAGTCTTATTCTGTAAGGCTTATTTCTGTTATAAAGCAGTTTTGTAAGCTTTATTCAGTACTCATGCTATAGTAAAAACAACATAGGCTACTAATTTTGAAACCAACAGTACAATTAGCTTTGCCACTTTAATATTAGCATCATTACCACGGCAGTTACTTTTCAATTTGGTTGCAGGTTACTCTGCAGATTGACTGTATGAGTATCAACATATTAATCATTTCCAGATTCAAATGTATGTCACTTATCTATGCCCACACTGGAGGGGAGAAAAAAAAAATCACCTACACAGAATATTTCACCATAAAGACAGTGAATGGTTTTTAAATTTGATTTTGGATAAAATACACATACATATGTTTTGAAATTGCTAATTAAGTGCAAAAGAAACCCGCAGATCTTTGAATAAAAGTAGCCACTAACTAGTCATTTCACTGGAATTTCAAATTCTGAAAGGCCAAACAAACAAGATAGTGTATTCTTAATAAAGGAAGATTAAATTATTATGACAATTACACTACTCAAAACATGAAATGTACAGTATTTAACTCAAAGAATGACTAAAGTATTTTTATACTGATTTTCCAATTAATTAATACTGGCTTGAATCAAAGACTCGTCAAGAATGGGAGACAGACTTTCCAAAGAACACACGTCAGTTTTAAAAGCAGAGATCTCAGGCTTGAAATTTTATCAAATATGTTCATTATGCTGTAGCTCAAACACAGACTTATTGAAAAACTAATGTTCATAATACACATGCATTAATCAATTTAAATATATATATTCTATTTTCCAGAATCTTTTTCAAATTAGACCATGTTTTCTAATCTCAAGACATTACTGGTTGGGTAATTTTCATTTTTGCAATATGACAAGTGATACTTCATTTTTAGGTAAAGGTTAATGTTAAGTTCCAACTTCATAAAGTGCACTGCTCTATAAAATAAACCATTGCATGCTGGTGCCTAACATTAGAGAAAAACGTTCATACAGTCAAAAATGAATGTTTTTTGCATTTCAAGGTGACAAGTACAATGTGAGACACAATCAATCGATCACTGCATAATTATTATTGCAAATGATCCATATCTATGCTGCAAACCTTAAGGGGAATTTAATGAAGCAGTAAGCACATCAATAATAAGATCTACTTCAGTATCTGTTAAATCTCATGATTCATAAATATGTTGTCACATTTTATTCTTCCTTGAATTCTTGTAATTATATTTGTGAAGAAGCTAACTGAAAAGTAAAATTCAAATATATATTAGCTTCTCTTTTATAGGAGTACTTCCCTGTATTATCTATACACCACAAAAATTAAATTTACAAAACACTGCTTATCTAATAAAAGGCCAAGATAGTCAACAAACTCAGATCAGTCTCTGAAGAAATCTTGAAATGTCAATAATCAGACTCAGCCTAACATGTTTAGCTGACTTAAAAACCGTATTGGATGTAGGCGGCAAGGTTTTGGTAGTTGAGGGACTGCCAAAGTGGCCTGTGTGGGAGGAGGGCAGGGACTGCCCTGTGCCAGACACGTCTGATTCCAGCTGGCTTGGCCAGGGACCCACCACCGGCACAATCAAGCCCATCAGCCAGTCTGGTGATGCAGATGTGAAAATACACATCAAGGAAGGGCAGAAATGTTGGAAAGTGAGAGGATAAGCAAACAAAAAGAGACAGCAGAAGGAACATCAAGGTCAGAGAAGGAGCTCCATGGCAGAGTAGGAACACCCCCAAGATAACTGCAGCCTGTGCAGGAACCCATGCTGGAGCACTGGAAACGAGAGGAAGAGCTGCAGAGAGAAACTATATCCTGACTGTAATCTCACCATGCCACCCACTGCTTCACTGAAGGAAGCAAGTTTAACTTGTGATCATAACAAGAGGGGTGATTATTTTTGTTTTCCACTACCTGAATCAAAAATTATAATGGCAAATGTAAATGGCAGAAGTTATAATAATTTAATTTTCTCAAGTCTGATTTGTCTGCAACAGTGAAAGATCTCCATGTCTTTATGCTTTCTCACTCCTTCCTATTTTCTCCTCCTTCTCTGTCCCACTAAGGCAGGGAGTGAGAGAGCAGATGGGAGGGAGTTTGGCTGCCAGCTGGGCCAACCCATGACACAAATATAATTCTGGAGAAGGAATATATAGTGTATTATATACATACATGGAAAGCTGTCACTTCTGCAGATAGGGTGGACATCAGTTTTCTGACTGCAATAAGAAAATATAGATATTCCATATTATGCTATTAGAAGGATCTAAACAGCTTCATCTCTTTGGCAAGGAAGAAATAACAATCCAGGAGCGGCAGGGAAAAGGGAAGCCGATACAGAAAGTCAGAAAAAAACGGTCAAGGTCTAATGAAGGTATAAAAGATACATAGACTTCCATTACTAAACATCTCCTTTTGTTGATTAAAGTGTGAGATGGTCAAACTAATTATACAAGGTAAATCAAGTCTAATGGCATTTGCATATACATGTGAGAAACCATAAGCAAAGTCTTGTCTTAGAGACTATCACAGTTTTATTTATCTTCTTCAACAGGCATAATTTACTGTTATAAATATCCAAAAGCGACCAGTCAAGAAATTAGCTTCAAGATGTGAATAAGGTTTTTTAACTGCTCAGAAAAGTCCCCAGGACTTGCTCATCCTTCTGAGTCACCAAACAATACAATTCAAACAGTAGGCAAGATTTTACAATTATAGGCGCAGTAGCATTTAGGAAGGATTACCATTAAGACATAACAATAGTAGGACAACAGAACTCTAGCCTGCTCACCCAGCAACATTTAATGCAGCTTTGTTCAGTTCCTTCCTCACATAAACATCCCTGGACTGACAAAGAGATATCCACAGATTTCACTCAAAGCTGTGATGGAAACTAACAATCTTAAGAGGGAAAAGAGGAAGATAAGGTTAATCAGACAAATCTAACTTCTTGCTAAAGTAAGGAGAGGAAATAGGTTTGGTAATTTGATTATATATCTAGTGCTACTTCAGAAAAGAACAGAGTAAGACTATCACACTGCTTTACACAAAATTCACAGATTCTGCCGAAAGGATTAATAACAAGACAAATATTCATCAAGTCCTATTAAACTCAGTTTCATCACACATTAGTACTTAAGTGTATGCATGGGTGTTTGTGTCTAAAGGGATGCAGTTTATTTATATAAACCAAAACTGCCTTCTTTGCTTAAGCCACCACTATGCAACACTGGATAGAATGAAGCACAATATTGATTTTGTTCTCTTGTTCATATTGTTTCCGTGTACAAAAACTAGAATGTTGTTTTACAAAATACTGCAGCAGTCAAGAAAACCCTTCAAGACTGAATGTATTGGATAAACAAATGTTGCTGCCAAATACCCTGAACTAAAATTACCTTTTATTTCATATTTCATGTGATTTTTAGCTTCTGGATTATTATACATACAATTTTTAAACCAACCTATGTGTATATACCAAGAGATACAAGAGGATAACCTACTAAGAATTGTTTTAGATTCTACCTAAGCTAATTACAATCCAGTTTTCTTTCAATATCTCTATCAGTCCTTTCATTTGAGACATCAATCTTGCAGATTTTAAATTGTAAATGTATAAATTGCAATACTTCATTATTCAAGTATATTGAGTCAGATACCCTTGAAGATCCTTAATATTTGTATCAGCATACTCCATTATTAAATCATTTTGTATTTTTCTGTGTTAATAATGAAAGGTACATATTTATTCAACATCAGTTGTCAGGCAGACACAGAGTATGAAGTTACATGTTTTATTCAAGGTCTCAGTGGAAAGCGGCATGAGGATCATTTTGACTCTGAAGGTACTTGCAGGTTTTCAGTTAGTATGTTTGATTTTTCTTACTAAAAGGATCTAAATCTTTTGATTACACAATAATTCTATACACTAAGATCTATACTGCTGAAGCATTCTGCTTGCAATGTTGTCAACATTTTCATTTAGTCTTTCAGTTTAGTTCCTATTGTATCTTAACTGTCTGTAGCTCTTTGAACACATTTTTGTCTGTCTGTAGTGTTACTGGAAAGCCTTAATTTGATAAATACCTATCATAAAGCACACAATGTCCCCGATGCAAAATGCATAGTAAGCAAAATTACTAAAAAAAAAAAAAAAAAAAAAAAAAAAAAGATAATTGTATTGCTTGAAGGATATTCTAGCTACTTACTCCAGTTTTAAAATTCCTAAGATACTGTCTCATTGCTGCATCATTTTAGGGCTCTCATTCCCATGTATTGCTCCACTTATAAACTTGTCCCATAGCACTTAGTACCCAATGAGCACAGGCTAGTGTAGAAATTACAAACTGCCCTGATGCAGGAGTAGGGTATACACTGTGCCTGCATGTGTGGAGCAGTGCATGACAACCAGTAAGACTTTTGTTCAGCTGAATAAAATAGCATCAGCCTTTGAATATGTGAACAACATCCTGTATGTATATTAAGATGCCTCTAAATATAAGAAACTTACTGACAAAAACACCAGAAATGCTACCATGACGTATAAACTCCAAAATATTTATCCAGATTACATTTATTATAGTCTTCTATTACTCCCTGTTCCTTCACTCTTCTCCCCAAAAACTCATTTGATCTATGTTTTGCTAATGCAGACAAGTACAACACACAACTCTCTCTCTATGGGACCCAAACGCTTTATTCTTCATAGTTGTCAAAACAAAGTTCTATTGCCAGAAGAAATTATCTTGTTGAAATTACATATTTTTTTTTCCACTTTGTTTCTCTTTATCTGCCTACTTGAGTTCTGGGCAAAACCAAATTTCATTTGCTGACATGCTTTCTGCCTTAGTCAATCAAGTCTTATTCTGAAGCTGCTACTGAAAAACCTCTGCTAAATATATACAAAAAATTCTGAAAATTCATTCCTTATTACTAAAATAACAGGAGGCTGACAGGAATGAAGAACATCTCTGAATAAATAGACATTACTTAGATGTTGATAGAATTTATAAAATTACTATAGCATATTTAAGTTATTTTAGTTCCATATTTTAATTGCATATAAAAGAAGTTGGGAAACCAGTATTTGTATTTTAAAATCTATTTAGCAATGATTTCATTCTACTTTTTCTTATAATTGTAAATGGCTTTTTCATGTGATGCAGTAACTTTAATCTCTCACCTTCTGACTCAGAACATGTGGAACTATTTGGTCAGGAAACAGGCATTTTCTTGTGTTATCAAGTAGACAAAACTATGCTTATTTTTCAAAATACAGAAAAGACCAGGAGGAATCTATACAGAAGGAGGAGGATTGGAAAAGCATGAAAGATTCTGAGCAGTTTCACTTTTCAGCCATCAACATTACATTTACCTACTGATAATTCTGCTTCAGTTTCCAAGGTCAACGGGGTCATCAACTTTATAACCCTCTAATTGAAAAAAAATTCATTCACTTGTTACATTCTGAAATCACATCATCTTTTGGGATGTGAGTTGCACAATGAAATGTGAATGATAATCTGTAGTGATCAAGAATGCCTTGCATCACCACTGCAACTATCTTGTATTGGAGAGAAGGGCATGTTACAATACAGCAGGATCAGGATACAAAAGGGTCTATACCCATCAAAGGTAGAAAAGATAGAGGTCCTTTTGATGTATTTATCTGTTGTCCCTAAATCAGTAATACTTGAAAGATCTCAAAGTTTACTGGTCAATATAAAATAGGATTTTGATGAACTCTGATTCCCACAGCACAGGTGTCCGTACATCAAAGTGCCAGACCAAAAAAAGTTCTCCTGTTCTAGGGGAGGAGAGTATAAGCATCCTTAAATTGCTTGGGTTGACAACGAATAAGGATTTCCTTTGGCAGGGTTAACAGTACCAAGATGATCTTTCACTTTCTGAAATTCTGAATCAAGTATTTAAAAGTAACAACTAATAAAGAGTGTTGCATTCAACAGACTGAGTTATTGGCTGCACACAGCATTTCTGCAAAAGGTTTTGATTTACTTAGCTAAGCATGTTTACAGTTTCCTTGCCATAAAAGGAACTTGATATCAGCAGTAGAATTTTTAAAAATAAACTGTTACAGGATACTAGTTGGTACAAACGTGAATAAGCTGCAATTTTCTGTGTAGTTTGCAAAATATTTCTACATTATACATGGAATGAACCAATAGATAAGCAATGCCACAGAAAACAGAGGTTTGTATGAAAATCTCACCAATAAAAGGAAATAAATCTATTTTATACCTTTTAACAAAGAGAAGACTACATTTTCACACAAGTTGGCTACTTTAAATTTTAATATTATTGCTGAGGAGCTTTTATATAATTATATAAAATATTGATGTGGAGCCAGAAGAAAGCATTCAGCTGCTACTGTGAGTTTATACATTGCAACTGCATATGTTAAAAGCCTTTTTTACATACTGCATTTTTTACATGCAGATACATGTAATGAACACAGAGTTTAAAATCAAACTATTTCAGAAATAAGTTTTCTTTAACTACAATTCTATTTCCAGAACAAAAGAAAGTAACAGTGTTCTACAATTAAAAAAGTTCCTTCTCTGCTTCTTCCTACTAATCTTATTTTGAGATTCTATTCAAATCATTTAGACTTAGAAAATTAAATGTAAAAATAGAAGAATGCTTACTATATTCTCCTCTTTAATGAGTTCTGCTAATCAAAAAAAAAATTAAAAAGCAAATAACACCCACCCACAAAAACTAAACAAAAACACACAAAATTAAAAATCTTAAAATATGAATAAAAAGGATAACATAAAAATGGAAGGAATGTACTTTTGAATGTCCAACATTACTTTCTGGAAGCTTTGGAAACCAGAAAGTTGTGCAATCAGAAATTTCTTATTATATTTTTTCTTTAAAGCATATACATATATATATCTACAAGGAATAACTACAGAAGTTGTAAGTAATACAAAATACAACACAGTGACAATAACAGCAATCTGCATAGCTGCCTGTTTCATTAAGTTTTCTAATTTACAAAGATTCATAGATTTGTGGGGAGCAGGACAGTCCCTACCTTTTAAACCTTTTGAGCTAGTGTCACAAAGAAATAGAATAATCCACGTCTTGCCACCTTATTGTGCATGGCCTCAAATATTTACTGTCTCTCTTTTGGATGATGTTAATGATGCTAACTACCACAGCAGAACTCAGGAGTGTTGAATGAAAATTAGACTACCACAGATAAGTGATCTGATTATAAATCTAAAAATAGAATTAAATGAATCCTTACATTAGCAAAAACACAGCTTCAATAAAAAAAATCATGGTAAGGGTTAAAAATAAGCAACAATCAGGATAGCTGTTACATGCAGACATTCTTGCTTGTGGAAAATTAACATGACTTGTACTATAGAGTAGAGGGGAAAAAAAAAAGACAAAACCATCAGACTCAGTGATTGGTGAGCTCCTGAAATGATAGCACAGGTCAAAGAACCGAAATAAGAAACTGAAAAGTCTCCATACAGTGCCTTTTGCACAGAGAACAAAAGTTACTACAATACACTGAAGGATCAACAGAAATTAGAAGGAACCATAAAGGGAGATTTACAGCATGAACTACAAGTAATATAAAAGAGCAGCAGTGATTTACTGATAGTATCTCTTCAGACTTAAACGTTGCTCATATGCAGCCAGTTTTGCAGAGGTGGCCCAGATTAGCTGCAAGCTTGTCTATTTT
>JAOEGS010006847.1:0-18792 GCA_025447755.1 Corythornis vintsioides
CCCATGGGGATGAGGGGTTGAGCCCCATGGCCAAATCCTGGCTCTGCGAAGGGGGCTCCAGTTGGGAAAACAGCGCAATCCTGCTTGGCTTCTCCCTTTGCAGCTGGGACGAAGTAATCCTGCTTCCCAGATAAGATGGTGGCTCTGGTAGCGTATGATGCACGAATGCACCCTCCCACCCTGCTGTGCAGCTCTCCACGCCCAGGACCCCCCCGTCTGCTGCTGGTCTGGTGTGTCCCCACCACCCTGCTCACCTCCCCTCCCAATCTGTTGCCCTTGCTGGAGGAGGAGGGAGCTCGGAGCGGCAGTGGGGAGCCTGGCACACCCAGGAATAACGGTTCATTTAACAGCTCTGATTTTATTTATTTTTTCCTTTTTAAATTTGTTAATTTTTTTTTTTCAAGCATGGTTTAGGTGGGGGGACCCTATGTCCCAGCACTGGGGCTTCATCCTCAGTGTGTTCTGCTCTCCACAGTGAATGGGGACTGTATTGGTGATTACCTAAAGTCAGGCTCAAAAAGTCCTTTTGAGTCATCTGACCTTTCTACTTGGCTTGTAGGAAAGGTGAAAGTACTTCACGCTTACGTACTGGTATCTTATTTTGGATTTTCATTATATAAAAATACTGATGTGGGTGTTAGGAGCTGCAATACCCCCCACCCCCTTCCTCCTGCTTCCCAGGGTGTTCTGGGGTGCTGGAGCTGCTCAGGGAAGACACTCGTGCATGTTTATGAAGTGATAGTAGTGGATTCCCGCTGTATTCAGGAACTGAATTAGGAACAGGGCTGGGAGGGGGAAGTTCAGCCCCAAACATCAGGATTAATGAGCTGGAGCTCTCTAATAATAATCAGACTTGGCGCTTCCAACTTCAAAAGGTTGCGCGGATGCTAAGTCCCTGATCCTGCGAGCGCCGTGTTCACGAGTTGTTTTTGTGTGTGCCTGTGCTGCTGAGCAGAGATTGGTCTGACTTGGGGTGGGTACATGTGGTTTTACCACCCATTAGAACCCTGCCTGTCCCCTACCTGGGGCTGCGGGTGGGAGATGACATGCCCTTGACCCATCCCTCCCCTCCCCCAACCTGCATTTGACCTTCTGGGGTGCCTCATGGCATGGGAAAAACTGGGTCAGTCTTTGTGGCTGTACCCCCTTGGGGAAAATCTGTCACTTTGGGTCAGCCCTGCTGAGCCTGAGTGCTGGTATAGGCGCTCAGAGCCCTGCGGTCCTGTGTGGCAGCAGGATCTGGCTCGTGGTCCTTGACAGAGATGGTGCTGTTGTTGGCCCTGTCCTGGCTTCTCCACCCACCTGTTGCCAGCTCCCCTTGCACTGCCTCTTTCTCAGTGAGGGAAAAACTCCCTTTCTGTGGGAGCTTGCTCTTCCCTTGCAGTACAGGTCCACTCTGCCACCGCACAGTCCACCCTAACCTCCCGCGGACTGCATGTGGAGACCACCTTTCCAGAGCCTGGCTTGGGACCATGGACTGTTCCTGGAGACCCTCTTCCATCTTCAGGAGAGAGCTGGCTTGGCCTGCTGGACTCTTTTTCCCAAGGAAGCGACACAAGGCTTTGCAAGGCCGTGGGTGTGTCCCTGTGGGGTCCCTGCTCTCTGCACCAAGCCGTGCCTGCATGCAGCTGCCTTTGGGTTGTAAGGAAGATGAAGCCCCCACAATGGAACTGGGCTGGGAATTAACTTTGAATTTATGCTCAGCCTGAATTGGAAGAAGAGCAATGCTTTTAATGTTCTCCATGCATGTGCTCTCTTGGGGCATGGGGACTGGCACAGATAGAGGAATTTGAGGATGTCTTTCCAGCTACCAGTTTTGGTTGTGGTGGTGGTTTTTGTTTTTTTTTTTTGAGACTGTGGCATGGATACCCAGAGGACCACCCAGTTAGAAACTGGAGCTTACAGACTTTTCCCACCACCTCTTCCCACCCTGCCCTGTGACACTGCTGCCCAGCAGTTCAGCAGTTGGAGGGGGTGGGAGGTTATTTCTACCTCTCTTCTGTTGGACATGGTCGCTTTCCTATTGTGATGGACACTGAACAGCCAGCCACCAGCAGCCCTGGGACTAGAGAGCGTTGGTGTTGGGCTTGGCTTTGCTCTGAAGTGTTGCATCAATGGGGCTGCGATGCCCAGTGTTGTTTATCCCCTTCTCTGTGCATTGTCCAAAGGGTGTCAGGGTGAAGGATCATGTCCTGGGCACACTTTTGCCTCTACCCCCTGCTCCCCAGGGTACGAAAACCCCCTTTTTTATCATGAAAGCAACCCCCAGGTTTGCATTCCATGCTCCCAGCTGCTTGTATCATGCTGCAAAAATCCAACTGTACTTGACTGATTATTAGAACTGAACAGGGGGAGATTCTCTGCAAATGTCAAACCCGCCTCTGTTGGTGACTGCGCTGGGCAGGGACTTGGGGGACACGGCCATAGGAACTTGCGTGGGCAGGGTCAGGGTGGCTGCCCCCATGGGCAGTGTCTCACCCTTGGAGAGAGCAGTGAGAACAGCGGGTGCTTGGCAGGGATGTCGGGCTGGGTGCCAGGGTCAGCTTTGGGCACACTTAATGCCTCCATGCAGCCCAAGGGAAGGGACATTGTGGTGTCTTTGGGTGCTGGAGAGCCATCCCCTTTGCACACTTTCTTGCTGTTTGTCTTTTTGCATGGTGCCGCACCTTATCTGCTCTGGCACCCGGGGAAGTGATAAATCCCCTCTCCAGCACTCTGGAGAGATGTTGCAGCTTCTCCCAGGTGCCGAGGAAGCCCCATCATGGGAGGCGGTTAGATTTGCCTGCTTGCTGCGGGGTACGCCAGGCTTCGGGGCTGCTGAAGGAGGGGGAGCTGGGACTGCAGAGCCCATTCCTTCCCACTCTGTTTTGCTGCCACTTGACAAAGCGACTGTGTGCCCTCAGCCAGCCTCTTCCAGCTCTTGCTCCAACTGCTCAAGCCGATGGCAGCGCTTGGACCCACGCACAGCCCTGGCTGGGGCCAGAGCCAGGGTGTTTGCAGAAGGAGACCAGCTGTTTGTACTGAGGGTGAATTCAACCTTTCCCCTTCCCATTCCTCTGGTCAGTCAGTCGCTCCCACTGCCCGCTCCTCTCCTTGGGATTTGCCGACGGCTGGGCTTGGTGGCTGGTGCCACTCCACAGCAGCAGCACCTTGTGCTCTTCATGCCCCAGGTCCAGTCTAGTTTGTCCTCTTCCTGTACAATGAGATGTGTTGGTGGTGAGAACACCTAGCCTTGGTTATTTGCTGCTGTGGCAGTAGCTGGCTCATGCATGTGCTGTGCAAATGTGCTTTTGCAGGAGAACAGGAGGTACATGGAGAAGTGTCTGTCCCCACATATTCAGGGCTGTCCCTGGGAGCTGCCCAGATCTTGACCTGGAAAAAGCCAGGACCTCTCACCCCAAGAAGGGCATTGAGGTGCTGGAACATGTCCAAAGGAAAGGTAACAAAGCTGGTAAAGGGTCTAGAGCACAAGTTTAGTGAGACGAGGCTGACATACCTGGTCTGGTTCAGCCTGAAAAAAAGGAGGCTCAGGGAAGACCTTCTGGCTCTCAACAGCTCCCTGACAGGAGGTTGGAGCAAGGTGGGTTTGGGCTCTGCTCCCACGGAACAAGCAATGGGATGAGAGGAAACGGCCTCAAGTTGCACCAGGGGAGGTTTAGGTTGGACATAAGGAACAATTTCTTCCCCTTGAGTGTTGTTCAGGGCTGTCCTAGGCTGCCCAGGGCTGTGGTGGTGTCTGTGTTATCTCTGGAGGCGGTATTCAAATCTGTGGAGATGTGGTGCTGAGGGACATGGGTTAGCAGTGCTCCGGCAGTGCTGGGTTGCTCTCTGGCCTTGGTCCAAGAGGTCTTTTTCCACAAAAACTATCCTGTGTTTCTAAAAGCACAGCTCGGGTTAAACTGAGGGGCAGTGAGTGGTCACTGGGACGTGGAGATGGGATGGAGAGAGCTTTCCCACTGGGAGCTGTTGTGGATGCACGCGGGCAGTAGGACATCCTCTCATGCTGGGTTTGGCCCCCCTCTGCAGTCTGTCGCCAAGTGACGTGCAGCAGAGGGGAGATGCTGTACGTGCAGGGAAACAGAGATGTAAGAGGCTTAACTGTGGAGGCTGGGCCATGTCCCCAGCCTTGGGATTGTCACTGGCATGCGGGTTTGTGTGGCACTGTTTGCAGAGCCTCCCACCGGCGGGGGTCAGTGGTCCATGAGGTATCTTCCTGGGAGCAGGAGCGGTGTTCAGCGATGCTTGTCTCTCTGTTCATACAAGCTGTGCAGTAGGCACAAAAGTCTTCTTGGGCTTGACTATCTCATCCGTTCTGTCCCCAGACACTGTCACATTCTCCATTCCTTCTAGGTGATGGCTGCTCAAAACTCGCCCATTCAGCAGTGTTCTCTCTGGCTCCAAGGGGTGCAAAACCAAGAACAGAATGGAGCTGAAACCACTCAGATTTCCTCTTCTGAGGCTGTGGTGACTTCCCCTTGAGCTGTGCCAGAAAGGGGTCCCTGCCTCTCTGTAGCCCCAAGTGGTTCAGGAGTTGGTGCACAGGGAATGATGACCTCATTGTCCCACTTTGGAGTCATGTTCTCTGGTGGGTCTGGCTGACAGCTGTGGCCCTGGGTGCAGAGAGCAGTGAGCAGCAGACACTACTACTCCTGCTTTCAGAAAGGCTGCTTTGAATATTGGGACTGAACTCCTAAAGATGGGAGTGGGATGGGACTCATCATGGGTTCACCCACAGCATGGACAAGGCTGGGGACAAAGTTTTCTTGGGTGGGGTGGGCGGGGGCTGCTGAAACCCTGACGTTGCCTACCCAGTGCACAGGGCTTTCTGCATTCAGTGCTGGAGGCAAAGGCTAAAGCTCTGCTGCAACATTCACATTTTTTCCCCGCCCCCCTTCCCGCTCAGTTGCCAAGCCTGAACAAAACAAGCCCTGCCTCCACCCGAGACAGCCTGATTACGTTTGCCGGCAGCCTAAACAGATTATCCCTCCTGCCACTCACTCCGAGCCAGGAGTCTTTCCTGGCGATCGATTTGGACTTCCTTGGAGCATGTTGGAGTGGATGAAGACTGGCTGTGGGGGTATCCACAGCCCACCAGGGCATCCCCAGCACCCCAGTGGGGATGTGGGTGCTGTGACATGGGTCTGGGTTTGGACCCTAAGAGGGGATGTGGATGTCAGCAAAGCTCACCCTGTGCAAAGAGCTCCTGCATGGCTGGCTGGTTTGTGTTGGGGAGGGAAGAGGTGAAGGTACCACCAACATCCACATTGACACGGAGATGTGGTACTGAAGGACGTGGTTTAATGGTGGACTTGACTGTGTTAGGTTATTAGTTGGACTTGATGATCTGAAAGGTCTTTTCTAACCAAATCGATTCTGTGATTCCATGAAACAGAGCAGGTGTGAAAGATCATCCAAGGGGCATGCTGGCTGGTGTCAGAGCCCACCTGTACCTTTGTAGGCTGTCCCTCTCCTGTGACCTGTCCTGCCCACTGGAAGCAGGTGACTGTGCCTTCCCTGCCCTGCAGCCCTCGGGTTGTGCAGAGATTTGTGTATCACCCAGGGCTTTGGGGAAGTGCTGAGTGGCTCTGCATGTTCTTTGAGCTCAGTATCCCTTGGCTGCTGGGAATTGAGTTTCCAGTGCTGGTGGAGCTGGGGTGGGGTGGTTTGTCCATGTCTGGGCAGCATCAGCTTGACGGCTTTGTGTAAACTGAGCTGGGGCCGCTTCCTTTTCTGCTTCCTCCCCTCTGCCGAGCTGCCAGAGCTGCCCTGGGGTGTAAGCTGGAGGCAGCGTCTCTCTTCAAGGCCACGAAAGCCGAGGGGATGGATGCAGTGGCCAGGGCAGTGACCTGGGAGGCAGGTGAGAGGCTGTGGAGCACCCACAATGCAGCTTCTGGGTGGGATTGGAGGCAGAATGGGATACCTGGGCGTTCCCAGAGGTGTGACAGGAAGCGGAGCAGTGACGCGGGAGTGTTTCTGCCTGAGTCAGCCTCTGCCCGTCCCACAGGATGGGGCGGAATTGGGCACTGTGAGGCTCTCACCTTTCCACGCCTCCCACGCATGGTGCCCCTGGAACATGCTGTGGCCGTATCATTTATTTTGGGAGGCTGGGCAGTGGCTTTGGCACCTCCCAGCCGAGGTTGTGGCAGGAGGTTGGCTTAGTCACTGTGAGCCATGCCAGAGGAACCAGCTCTCCTCTTCCTGCCTACCACTTGAGCGTCACCTCGCCCCAGCCGTGGATCTGTTGTGCTGCCAGCAGCTGCCCTCCACTCTGCTTTCCACATCGGTTTGTGGCTTACCCTTTGGCTAAGTACCATCTGGATAAAAGCAAAGCTACTCGGTGCCCAAGCATCCCGTGTGGCTGCTACCTGTGGGCAAAACCACCTGGAGGTGCCCTTCAGACATCGCCAGAGCTTGTGGGAGGTGGATGAGGCTCCGTGTGGTGAAAGGCATCCTAGGAACCCTGGAGATGCTGTAGCTCCTTCCCTTAACATTGGACAGATCTGCTTGGATGCTTTTGGTCTGAGCTCTCAGTGCTGGGTGTTGAGTTTCCTTTTATTGCTGAGCTCTCCAGAAGAAGCTGAGCTGGTGCAAAGCAACGTACAGTTCTGTCTCCATCCTGGAGTGGTAACGTTCCCCTGGACCTGCCTCCCACAGTGGCATCAAGCAGGATTATTTTAAACCTGACTTGAGCAGGGCTGTTCCAATGCAGGTGCGAGGGGTTTATTTCAGACATTTTGTGTGCTAATTCATATCCCTTTTATTTAGGCTTATACCTCTCTGGGCATTTGCTTGATTTTAAGCAGTAGCTTGTTTTGGTTTGGCTTTAAAAAGCACTGGTGTGTGTTCATCTGTTGGTGGGTGGAACCAGGCTGCCCACGCTGGCTGGCTTTAATTCATACCTTTCAGCTATTTTGGTTTCAATATCTGAAATTGGAGACACTTCTGCTGAAATAAGTGTAGCCCACTGGTGCTTTTTTTTTTATGACACCAGTAAAGAAATTACCATGGTCTCTATGTTAAGGAACTGTATTTCAGGTGCTTGGTGCTTTATATATGGTCAACTAGACAGTATTGGAGCGGTCAAGAGCAAAATAATGTCTGAGGGTGTGAGCTTGTCTCAGGCCAAGCTTTGCATCTGTAATGCCAGGTTAAGGCTTCTCATTGCTGGCACTGGTGGTGATGTCCCCTGGTTGGGTTTCATGGTGACTTCATCCCCGATGTGGTACTGCCTTGTCCTACTGGAGGCTGTATGGGGCTGGGTAGTGCTGGGGTGCAGTGGGGCGCTTGGGATGATGTGGGCGATCCTGCCAGGAGGGCTGCAGCTGTGGCTTGTGTCAGGGAGAGATTTTGCCTGTGGAGTTGAGTGCTTGGCTGTGCCCAGGAGGGGGAAGTCAGGGGATGGAGGAGGGTTGAGCCCTGCAAGCAGCTCGGCTGCCTGTAGTGTGACCAGGCATTGGGGATGCCGTGTCCTGCCTTTGCCATCATCTTCTGTGTTTCTGGCTGCTGGAGGCTTCCTGTGTTATCTTCTGAAGCACTGGAGCTAGTTGCTGAGGGCTCACCAGGAGTGCTTCTGGATCTCTGGTGGATCATCTTTAGTTATTTATTTGCAATTTTGCTTTTCCGCCTGGAAAACAGAAGATAAATTTGGCAAAGGCCGTTGCAAGCAGCCCTGCCCAGGCCGCATGGCTGGTGGTCATGACCACATCCCGACGCAACTGGGAGCGGCAGGAGCCCCCACTCCAAAGTCCTCCCTTCGTGTGGGCATGGCTGCGTCACAGGCGCCTTTGGGTGGGGGCACGGGGCGGGGTATGGGGTGCGCCAGGGGAGTGGCAGAGCATGGCTCACCCCATCGGGCGCTGGCAGTGTGGGCGGCACGGTGCTGGGTGCAGAGCAGGCACCATGGGGGCCATGGGTGAGCTGGGTGCCAGCACTCAGGTGAGCAGGATGAGGGGGATGGGAGAGGGAGGTGAGGGGCCCTTTGCTGAACTGGGGAAGGGCTGGGTGCTGCAGGGTTCCCTCCTGTGCCAACAAAGACCCCCATCAATGTGGGTGAGGCTCTTGCTGGTCGTGGGAACAGACCAGAGGAACAGTTGCAAGGGGTTCAGCTTCTCAAAATTGGATCCTGCTCTCTGCACTCCCACTTTCATTGTCTTTACTCCCCTTGAAAAAGAGGGGGAAGGAAGGAAGGAAGGAAGGAAGGAAGGAAGGAAGGAAGGAAGGAAGGAATGTCTTCTCAAATCATGTTTTCCCAGCTGCTGGGAGAGCAACACCTAGAATTGATATGTCACATTGTGGTGGGGGGCATAAGGGATTTTTGTTACTTCTTTTTACTTTATAAACAGTAAAAGCTTGTTTCCAGTTTGCTTACTCAGTGCTTCATGCATTTGACAGTTTTTGGTGCATAGGCAGTTTCTTCTATTGTTTGCAGGGATTTTTCCAGAGGGGAAACTTTTCTATAACATTACAAAACCACAGAAACTGGCAGGAGGAATCTGGGGGAGGTACCCAATTGCAAACAGTTTGAAACTTTAAGGATTAAAAAAAAAAAAAAAAAAAGAACTAAAGCAACAAGGTAAACCAAATAATTTTTAGAGGAGCTGAAAACTGTGTCCTTGTCACTGGTCTGGGTCTGGGCTTTCCCAGATGTTTCAAGGTGGAAAGCAGAGCCCCTGGATGCAGGAGCTCCTGAAGCTGGATCTGCTCTGGTTTTCCTCCCTCCTGGCCTGTCATGGTACCTCCATGGAGCCACCTCACTGGTGTGGCAATGCCTCAGCACTCTTGCACCAGTATTTGGCTCCAGCCCTTGCCAGGAATGGGATTGGCTAATAGTTTGCAGCTTGACAGGCAGCAGGAGTGGTGCCCATAGGACTTTGTGAGGACATGCCCAGTGCCTATCCCCATCCCACTGCCCACTGTGGTGTGGGGCTGCTTTCTGCCAGCCACTTCTGTGTCCAAACCAACAGTGGAAAAAACCTGGCTATTTTTCTGCTGCTAAACAGTAGTGCTTTAAGGTATTTCTTTCCGGGTATTCTTTCCCTTTCTCTTCCTGGCCAGCTGAATGGGCTGTTTTCCCTCTGCTGGGCTCTGACCTTCCTATATGCTCGGCCACGGGCTGCTGGAAGCTGCTGGTGAGGAGGAGTGGGCTGGCAGGGGCCACCCCTGTGGGGAAACGGGTGTTGGATGTGCACAGCACGGGAAACGTCTGTGAGCTGGAGAACTGCCAGTGCTGGGTAGTTTTTCCTTTCTTAATTAACAAATGGAAAACATCGAGCTCTCCTTTGGAGCATGTTTTCACTTTGCAGTAGGCGCACGCTGCCAGCAGCGAGGGAAAGAGCCCCTGGTGGGGATGGGCTCTGCAGCTTGGTGCCCTCAGCATGATGTCAGAGCAGGAGCAGCTGGGTTTGGTGTCTGGCTGGAGTTTTACCTCCTTATGAGTACTCGTCCCTGTCCCCTTGGCACACAGTCTATATACCACCCTAGGTTGCCTGCGTGCAGGAGCTTGAACTCGCACAGCTGCCTTTGTGCTGGGGGCTGCTGCAGCTTCCCTGGCCATTGATCCCCCATGGTGCTGGTCCACGGTGAGCCAGTTTCACCTGATGTGTTTCTCTGCTTCTTTGTAGGCCAAACCCATTTATGGTGGCTGGCTGCTGCTGGCCCCGGAAGGAACGGACTTTGATAACCCTGTCCATCGCTCCCGGGTAAGCCAAGTTGAGATATCATTGCCCTGGGATGTGGGTGGGGGTGACAGGAGGAGCGGCAAGGGCCTGGCCTTGCCTGCAGAAGTGGCTGCAGCCCTGGGAGTCCCACAGGCACCTCCATGCCCCCATCGCCTTGTGCAAACTGGGAAGCTGGGAGGGCTCAAATGCCTTGTCTGTGATTCAAGACTCCCAGGCTGGGCAGCAGGGACTGGTGAGACTCAGTCCATACAGTTTTATTTCTTGCTTCTATTGCTTTTTGATGCCTTGATATTGCTCTGGTTAGGGTCTGTCTGGCCTGGTATGTGCCACACTGATGGGAAGGCTCTCGGGTTGATAGGGTGTGGGCTGTGTGGTTCTGAGATGTGCTGGGACCATCCGCAAGGCACCCAGTTTCTCTTTAGTGCATGGAAACATCTACTTTATTTTCTGCAGCCCATGATGTGTGTGCTCAGCCCTAGAGGGAGGCTGTCTCCCATTCCCTAATGCTGATATGCCTGTGTCAGACAGGTCCTGCAGCAAGGGAGAGATTGATAGGCGATTCCCATGTGCCATATAAGCCTGCACAGCTCTGAAACTGAGTGTGCTGGCAGCAGAGGCCTGCAGATACACTCAGTTCCTGCCCAAAGGGATTTGCTCGTGCCTTCCAGGAATAGCAGAGTCGTGTTGTCAGAGCATCCCCAACTTTTCTGCTTTGGTGGGTTTGAGAACTGAAGGAAGTGGTCAGGCTGATGTCCTTTTGTTGCTGGCTTGTGATGAGGACTCCCAGCCTGTTCCCCAAGCTTCTTTTCTAGGGAACTTGATGCTGAGGCCACCAGGACAGGGCTGTCTTGTGTATGAGAGGGATGACAGTGCTCCATGACCCCTCTGTCACGCAGCCAAAACACTCTGAGAGCTGCTAGTAATAAAAAAATCATTCCTGAGCAAACAGGAGTTGGGTTCTGAGGTCACCCTGGGGTATGTGGGGTGTTACTTGGAGACAGAGCTAGTCACAGACTTACTGGCCAGACATTAAGGGGACATGGTAGTGGAGTTGCCCCCAGAGCAGAGGCTGCTTGCTTAGCTGGGGCATGTGGAGGTCCACAGGGTCCTCAGTAATTTTGCTTGTCCCTGAGCACCTTGGACTTTGCCTGAAGGGCTGAAAAAAGGCAAGATAAGAATTGTTGCACTGGGGCTATGAATCTAAGACCTTTTTTATTTCAGCCTGCTCAACCAGTTTTTGCTCCTGGCTGAAAACAACCTGGCACACACAAAAAAAAAAAAAAAAAAAAAAAAAGGCAGTTTTCCAGCTAGATCAGTTCTCCCATCTGTTTTGCTCTGAGGCTTTAGAAGCAGCCGTGCCAGAGTGGTGCCAGGGAGGCAGTACCACCTGGGCAGTGCCACCCCTGGAGGTGCAGCCACCATCTGGACTTAAGTTAATGGCACTGCTTGGGGACATGTAATGTGCACTGTCACCCTGAAGCACCAGCTGCTGGAATGAATAGACCATGCAGGATGAAGCTGAGGGCTGAGAACACTTAGGTGGGGGATCCTTCTGATGTCCTGCAGGTCTTTGGTCTCTTGGAAAACAGTGACAGGGCTTGTGAGGTGTCCCTTGGGAAAGGAGTAAGGAAGTCCTGGTTCCAGCCTAGGAGTCGGAGTCTTTTGTCTCTGGTTATTTTTGTCCCTTGTGTGGTTAAACCAGGCTAGCCTGGGCACTGTAAATGTAGAGAGGAGTGGGGTGGGGAAGTAACCCCAAAACAGCCTCCTCTTGTGTGCCCACAAAGCTGGGCAGTAAAGCAGCACTGGGCAGCGTGGCCTAGTCCGAGCAAAGCCCCACCAGAGCCTCACTTTGTGAAGCCCACAGCACCCTGTGTGGGTGGGTTTGTCATGCTAGGGGCTGAGCAGAAATGCTTATGGGACATTCATCACCCATCAGGAGTGGTCCCCACAGTTTTGGGGGGATTCCCCCTACTTTTTTAGCAGCTGTGGTCCTATGCTCAGTGAGACCCTAGCGCATGCCTCGTTGACACAGAGGGCTTTTCTTTGCCCCAGCTTTGTGGGAAGCAGCTCCAGTGCACTCAGGGAGGCCTGGGATGGTGGCATTGGTGTGACCCCACTCACTGTCTTCTCTTGCAGAAATGGCAGCGTCGGTTCTTCATCCTGTACGAGCACGGGCTGCTGCGCTACGCCCTCGACGAGATGGTGAGTACTGCCTGGCCACCTGCGGGCTGTGGGGATCGGCTGGGGCCACTGCTGCCTTGGAGGAGCCTGAGTGGATGCTCCTGCTACATGGTGTGGGGAGATCTCTGCCAAAGTAGTGAAGAGTTGTGCTCGCTGTGTTTGACTTAATGCCAAGGTGGCTTTGCCTTATAGCTTGGAGGATGGTCTGTGGAAGATGATGTGTTTTTGGAAGCGTGTGGAGTTGATCAGTTGCTGACAAGGAATACTCGGGGGGTCCTTAACATTATCCTCCTGTTTCTCTGTGCCAGCTGGGGTTTGGTGGCGGTGAATTGCCTTGGCAGTGCCTGGGAAGGAGGCCCTGCCTAGTGATGCCAGTGGAAAGTAGGTGAGCTGGAATGCCTTCCTGCTGCTTGTCCACCCTGGAGCTGCGGTGCAGCACCTGCACAGCTCCCTGTGGTGAAATGGAGATGAGAGGAAGAGAAGCCCATCTGCTGTGAGTTGTGGAGTGGGGCTGATGGGCCCAGTAGGGTCAGTCCATGTGAGGTTGTTCAAACTGCTGAAGACAAGACTCCCAGGACACTTATTGTGGCCTTTCAGCCCTTCAAAGGGCTTGTCAGAAAGATGGGGACAGATTTTATATCGGGGCCTGTTGTAATAGAACAAGGGGTGGTGGGCTTAAACTAAAAGAGGAAGATTTAGACTGGATAGGAGGAATAAATTTTTTTTTTATGCTGAAAGTGGTGAGACCCTGGCCCAGGTTGACCAGAGAGGTGGTTGCTGCCCCATCCCTGAAACCATTCGATGTGAGGTTGCTCAGAGCACTGGGCAACCTGCTCTAGTTGCAAATGTCCTGGCTCACTGCAGGGGGGTTGGACCAGATGATCTTGAAAGGTCCCTTCTCACCCAAACTGGTCTATGATTCCATGATTCTAGCCCTGCTGTGACCACCCAGGGCTGCTAATGTATCCTTCCAGGTGCAGCAAGCCCATGGGAGGATGCCCAAGGTAGAGCATGCTGGCATAGCACGGCGGGCATCCACGTGCTAGGATCAGCTCAGGTGGAAGAACCTGAGGGATGTGCAGGGGCCTGTGTCTGTGGTGGGGAGGTTCCCTGCAAGCGTGACGTGCCTTGATCTTCCTCCTGTGCCTCCTACACAGCCACCGTGGGACAGGGAGGCAGGGCAGTGCAGCCAGCATCGCTGGAGTTTCATGCCTTGTTTGTTTGTATTTTTTCTTGGTGTTGAGCCAAGTGCCCTAAATAATTTAAATGTCTTGGATAGGAGTGGAAGCTTTGAATATATTTTTAGTGCCTCAGCAACATGGCTCCACACTGGGCTGATGTTTCATGTCTGTGCCACCAGGAGAGCAAAGAGTGGCTGGAGTGGGGACATGCCCCAGTCTGAGGCAGAGGTGCAAAGATGTTGGGAAGCACTTTTTTTTTTTTTTTCTTGCTACTTTGCATCCTGAGGAGGTTGACTTGCCATAGCCATAGATGGAGGAGATGGTCACAGCTCCCTCCTCCTCACTGGGGTCTGACACATGGTGTAAAAATACCCTCCTGACCTTTCTGTGGAGCAAACTGCCCTGTGGGATCCATGCTGCTCTTTGCACCAGCTCTGCTAAAGGTGTTGTCTGGCCATAGCTGGGTGCCACCTCCCCAGACCCCTTCCAGCCTGTGGCACTGGAACATCCTCTTCTGTGCTGGCTGGGCTGGAGCAGGAGGAAAAGCCCCCAAGCAGGAGGAAATGGGTGTGGGGGATGTGTGGTGGGCACTGGGCTGAGTCCTTACCTTGGGCATTACTGGCTGGGGTTACTGGGGGACACTGGTTTCTCCCTTGAAATGCTTGCCTGCTCCCTGCCAGTGGCTCTCTGCCCCCTCTGGCTTGCTGTGTCCCCACCATCTCTGTGGGCCAGGGAAGAGTAGCAGGGCTGGAGGCACACCCAGAAGGTGCCTCTCCCACTTTTCAGCCCCTGCAGGAAAGATCTATGCTCAGTGTACCCCAGTTTACTCACCCAGGAGCCAGATGGGGGTCCCATGGGGGCCTCAGAACAGGAGCAGCCTCTGTAGCATGCCGGGGCTGGGCGGCAGCTGGGGAGACCTCCCAGGCAGTTGCAAGCAGTGATTGAATTGCTCTGCCTTGAACCTTTTAGACATTAATTTTGCGAGTTTGGCAATTAGTGCTCTCATTAAAAGTGGGGTGGGAGGGGGATGGGCTTAGGAGGGAGCTCTGAACTGGTGGCAGAGATGCTCCTGTGCCTGGCCAGGGAGACTCCCCTCCTTGTTCCCCATGTGTTGGAGAGCAACAGGGCGTGGAGAGGCAGCCCAAAGCCCACCCACTAGCTGGGGAGACCTCAGGGGTCCCAAAAGACAGTAGAGCTATGTTACACAGAGGCCACGGGATGGGGCAGCCTTGGGCACAGGAGCCTTTTGCCATGGGGTAGATCAAGTTTGGTATTGGGTTAGAACGTTTTGGGCATGGAAATCCTGTAGCAGAAGGTGGGACACGTGGTCATCAGCTGCCCTGCTGGCATCCTGCTCTCTCCTGAGACCTGCCTGTGGGTGTCCCTGAGCTGATCCCAAGTCTCTGCTCCTACTTGGCTGCCATCTTTCTGTTTGTCCATCCTTCCATCCGTCTGTCTTCATTCTGCCACTCTGAAAACTCAATCCGGTTCTGCAGGATGACAGTGGTAGGGAGGACATGCACAGGCTATGGACCTCCATCTCTTCAGAGCTAGGCTCTCTCTTCGGGCTCTCCCTCTTTCACACTGGGTGCCATTCCTTGTGCCAGCTCCGAGGCCACTGGGAATTCCAGCAGAGCACATCCTCTTCTCTGTGGGCAGCATGCCAGCAGCAGTTCCCAGCTCTGCTGAGCCCAGGCTAAGCTGAGCCTGCTGAGACATGCAGAAATTCCTCCCAGCCACGGGTGAATGCGGAGGTTGTGCGGTCACTTGGGGTTGGCTTCCCACGCTGATCCGTTGCGATTCCCCCTTGGTGCTGACTTGCTTCTGCTGCTGGATAAACCTTTGTGCTGTTCTGCGTGATGCAGTGGGGTTGACGTTTCTCTGCAGCAGCTGGAGGATGGCAAAACCACTCCTATATTGACTTGAGGGAAAGAAGGAAGGGAACATGGAACTGGGGACAGGTTTGGGGATGAGCTGCTGTTCTTTGAGTGTCTGAGGATGTTTGTCTCCTATGTGCTCCCCAGTCCCATGGCACTTCCTTGGTTTTCCCAAGAGATACATTTTCCTGATTCCTCATTGCACAGAGCATGGGGTTAATGCCTGCCAAAAAAACTAAGCCAAGCCAAATGGTTCCAAGAGACTTGTTTTGTAGGTGAAAGAGTCACCCAAAGAGCTTGGACCTTTGGTACTTCAGGATATAAGAAACTAGAGAGGTTAAAGTCCTCAGCCCGTGGGGAAATAGCCCTGCCCAGACTGGGAGGGATCACAGTCACTCAAGGGGTAAGGGGGAGGTTGTGCCAGGATGGTGAGTGGAACCTCCCTAGAGCTGCTGCTCTTTCCGAGGGGAGATACCCAAACCAGTGCTGGCAGCTGCACCCTCTGACTTACACCGTGCAAGGTCTCAGTCCTTCCAGTAAAACACCCTGTGGTCCCCAGTGAAACCACCACTGCTGCTGCTGCAACGGGAGAGCAGCTCATCACCACACCACAGTGCTGTGGTGGTTCAGGAGGTTTTGGCTGAGATACGGGAGCCGCCATAGAAAGAGTGGTGAGGGGTTGGAGCCAGAGAGCAGCAAGTGCAGAGCATTTGCCTCCTTTTGTTTTGATTGCTGGGATCTATAATTAGTGGCTGAGGTCACTATAAATAGAGCCCTGCTGCGTGGGAACTTGATGGGGAGGTGGTGGGTGCTCAAGAGGGGTTTTGTGGAGGTGGAGAGCTCTGTCCCAGTCCTCCCTGGATCTGTGGGTGGGTGGTGGCCTCAGCCCTGCCTGGGGGTGGATCCAGCCCCATGGCTAGTGCAGGTCAAGGAAAAGTGTCTGGATCTCTATCCCAGCTTCTTAGTGAGACATATCCATGGGCCAGGGCTAGTCTCTGTGCCTCAGTTTACACCTCTGCCACTTCCCCAAGGCTGAGGTTCATGTAAGGCTGGCATTTGTGCCAGTGCTTTACCCACAGCGAGAGCTGCATGCTTCCTGGAGATGTTCTCCCAGCACACCAGGCTTCCTTTTGGTAGCTACCCAAGACTCTTAATTATGGTTTTTGCTTGTGTTTTTTGTTTGTTGTTTTGTGTTGGGTTTTTTTCCGCTTTGTGGATATGCTGGTTTGAAAGCAGGACAAAATTCAGGCTCACCCAGCAGCACTTGCTTGTGTCGTGGATAAGTGCTGCCAAGGTGAGAGTGTCTTCTAGATTGCCTTTCCCAGCTGCCCCACGGGGGATCAGGAGGAGCATTCCTCTGTGCCGGAGTTTGGCCATGCATATGGGATTGGGTGGTTGGATCCTCCACATTGGCTTTGTAGACCCTTACCAGTCTCACAGCACATAATCCTGCTCCTAAGGCAGGAACTCAGGCACATCGTCCTGGTATTGACCTCAATACGATGACGTGGACATCTGTGCTCCAGCCCACAATGGCTGGGAGAGAGGTCAGGAGGGAGCCAGGAGCTGATGGGACTGGGGCAGGATGAAGAGCGAGACCAGCCTGGCATCTGGCAATGGTTAGGGTAGCACCGGGACCCCCAGGCTGGACATATAAATAGAAGAGAGGCCAGCTCAGAGGTGGGAGGTCTGGCACCACACAGGGGGCTGCTGGGTCACATCTGGAGCCCTGCATGGCCCCGGGCCATGGAAACCTAAGGAATTGTTCAATGGGTATGAAAGGAGAACAGTGTGAGTGCTGGTGACTGCTGGAGGGGCTCGGAGGGAGGAGGAGATGTGTGCCCACCAATGCTGCCATGTGCAGATGTGTGTTGTTATTTCCTAATCAATGCCCCTCCAAACCTCTCTTTATTGGGAAGAAAGGGGCATTTAAAAATGTCACTGTCAGCAGACCTGCGCCGTGTTCATTTTTGTCATAGTTCCCTCCTTTGTCATCCATATTGTTTTAAGAAGCCGAGAATCTGTGCATGTGTTTTGGTGGTTTGCTTTGTTTTTTGGTTGGGGTTTGTTTTTTTTTTTCCATATTTTTTTCCCCTCTTTTTCACATCAAAGCAGTTTACTTCAGTCTTGGCACAGGATGGAAATTCATTGGCAGGGACTAAAAACAAACCTTAAACATCCTGGCCCCTCTGTCCTTACTTTTTCCACACATTTTGTTTCCCAGCTGTCCTTGACCCCTCCCCTTTGAGAGCACCAGGCTTTATAGACCCCCTTGTTCCGCTCATCTCCTGCACATCCCCCCCACAGACACAGTTTTGCCCGTGCTTCTGTTTGCCAGATCTTCAAGACTTTCAGTTTCTGTTAAGCATAGAAACTGTTTGGCTTGAATCAAAGTGTGTTTCAAATTTGAAGCAAGCTGTAAGAGGCTGGAGGCGAGTGATTGTGCGAGGCCCTGACAGTGGCAGGGACCCCCACCCACCCCACTCCAATTTTTTTTCCAGGATGTGGATGTGACTTGGTCTTGCAGCAGGAGAATTTTCTTCTGGTTTTTGGATTAACCCCAATGGGGTCAATGTGGGGAAGTTACCCATTGCATGGTTGCATCCTGTGATGATCCAAAGGTGGTTTGTCACTTCAGTGAATGCTGGCCATAGTGCCCTGCTGGTCCCACTGATTTATGCAGTGAGGGTGTTGAAATGGCTCCATCCCAGAGCTCCTGGATTTGTGGTTGTGGTGTGGATATGAAATCATGCAGGATGTGAGCTGTCTGGGAGGGGAGAAATGGGCAGCAGTGCTGGGGAAACAACTGGTTTGGAGGGGAGCAGGGTGGAAGATGATCTGTGGGAAGGTTTCACCTGGGATGTTTAGTTCATATATCAAAGATGATACAGTAGAAAAAAAAATATTGAAAGTAACTGGGGAGCAGCAATCCTTTCCCCTGCGGGAGAGGGACACCTGGAATCTGGCTGCAAGGGAGAGGGGACAAAGCACACCCATGTGATCTTTCTGCAGGAGATAGAAGGACATCACAAGTGTTGGTGTCTCCCAACATTGCTTGGAGAACTTTCATAGATTTGTTGTGTTTTGTTTTCAATAGTGCTTGGGGGTGGTGGGGACAGGGTTGTGTGGAAATTATCCATTAACTTACAGGCAGCTCTGGGAACTCTCTTCCCACTATATGGCTGAAGCTGGGACTAAGCAGCCTCGAAGGGGTTGGAAGGACACACATATCTTCATTTGTAGTCTTTCTAATGCTGTCTTGCTTGATGCTGCTCCACAGTCATTTTGTTTCCTGGGGTTTAGTGTGAGGATCCCATAATGTTGGCTTCAGGGGGGTTTGTGTGTTCCCTTTTCTGTCTGCTGAAAGTGTCTTGCCCCAGTTGCTGCTGGAGGTGGGTCCTGCTGTCAAGACACCTGTGGGCACCTCCATGAGTGGTTCCCTGCCTTCTTCTACGTTACCTCTTTCAGTTTGTTTTTGTGTGGTGTTTGGAGAATTAAAACTGCAGAAGGATGGTTTGTGGAGGCTGAGAGAACAGAGAACAGGGAAGAGCTCCTCCAGGGATGACTCCAACACCAGCCCTGGCACCTGGGTCCATGGCCAGGGACCATCACTGGGTACTCAAAAGTTGTCTGGTTTTTTATGATCTTAGGTGGATTAAACTGGCTGTTCCCATTCAGTTCTTCTTGAGTGTGGATGGAGGATGCTGAAGGGTGTTCATTGCAAGCAGGACCCACCTGGGAGAGGTCCCAGTGTGAAGCAGCTTGTGGTGGGAGGCTCGGAAGTTAACAGAAGGCGAGAATATGATTCATAGATTCATAGATATTAGGGGTTGGAAGGGACCTAGAAGATCATCTAGTCCAACCCCCCTGCCACAG
>JAOEGS010006848.1:0-20707 GCA_025447755.1 Corythornis vintsioides
AGAAGGACCTGCTCCATGCGTCCAACGTGGGGCTAAGGTTAGGGGTTTCTTTCCATCGTCTGATTCTGACTCCCCCTCTGATTCATCTTGGGAACCTAAGTGTTTTGTTTTCCTAGTGCTCTTTGCTGGAGCTACTTGTAAAGGTACAGGAGGAGTGGGTGTGACCACAGTAGCCTGTGATGCAGCTGCTGGCTGTACGGCTGGAATTGTAGCAGTTAATAAATTGTAGCAGTTAATAAATTGTATATGTTCCTTGTCTTCGTTTTACAAACACACCAGTTTTCTAGATTGCTTTCTGCTGCAGTAACATTCCTTGCTTAAAGTAACATATTGTTTCTGACATACTCAAAAATACCTGTGAGCTGGGGAAACCTTGGGGGGAAGAGGCAGCTCCTTACTTAAAAATGTCAGGGCAGTGGTTAATGAGTCGACTTTATTCCCCCATGGGCTAAACTGACGGTTCCAGTCCATTATACCAAGCTCTGAGGAAGCCTCTGGCCAGCCCTGAAATCATGTGGCTTGAGAGTCTACACATAACTACTTGTAGTCCTGTGCCAAGTGCCAACATACACATAATGGAGTAGAACTCTCTGAAGCTTGCACTGGGCCTGTCGGTGACATTACTCGATGCAGGGACAAGCCTCCTCACAGAATACCCCTTTACAATTGCATTAGTGTTAAAGCTTACAGGGCAGATAATTTGCAGTTGAGATAGGCAAGAATAGTAGGATTGTACAGCGAAAAGGTCAGAAACTGCAGAGGAGGGTAGGGTCCTCCATAAATCTCACACAATCTTATTTTAAATTGCTAAAAAGGAAGTGGCACATGGATTAAAGAGGGCACATCTACTTTACTGAAAGCAATACATTCTGAACATAAACATTTCTAGAAAAATTAGTAATATGAAATCTGCAAACTAAGTGATGAAGAATGTTTTTTCAGAGACCTGTTGCTCTGAGGGCAAGTACATTTATACAAGGCCGAATTTCTGCTGCAGATCTTCATAGGAAAACATGTAATTGACTATGGCCTGCTCCAAAACTGACAAACTGATCAGAAATATGTTTAAGACACACCTCTCGCTGGTCTTGCACCACCTTTTTGTGTGACACAAAAGAACTGCAGGCAACAGATGATGTATTTAAAATATTTATTTAAAAACACGAAGTGTATTTCATAATGTTTGCCAGTGCCAGATGCAAAAGGAGGCATAAGCTTAAGTTCTCGTGTTCAAAACTGTGATTTTTCATGGTATATTTTAATAGAAGATTGTCTTATGGCACTGGAAGCTTTAAAACTTTGCTGAGAAGCACTGGATTGAGAGACAGTGTGATCTGCTGAAGGCAAGAACCCGAAGGTCTTCCTGAGAAAAACCACATTTTTTAGTTTACTGCATCTTCAACAAAGATTTTTTTAATATATTAGCAAGATTGTTTGATGAGGAAATAATAAACTATAGGATTTTTTTTTCAGTAAGCCTCAGTTGTGTGTTAGTTTTGTCTAGATTATACACAATGGAAAAAGCACTTTAGTGTTCATCTTCAGTGCCAGGTAGTTTATTCTGTGCTCTGATTTTCTAGATAAGGTTTCAGATGTCCTATAAACACGTAGCAATACAGATGCTGGTGGGAATTCATTGGAGAATGGTTCTTATAGAGCACAAATACAAAAAATTCACATTTTGTCAGTGTCATATATCAATAATCTGCGGTTTGTTTGTGAAATCTACTGGTTTAACTCCTGCCAGCTGCAAAACTGTGTTAATGGGAACATGATCCAGCCTGTTTTTATCAAGGTGCAAAAAATGAACTTCATTGCCTGGAATGGAATGACAATAACATGTAAATAGTTTAGTAAAATATTTATTTATTCAAAAATATAATTGAATCAAGAAACATTTGGATTTAGTACTAGTTCTTGTACAAATGTGTACTAGCTCTATAATTGCACAGTATACTGTATTTTAAACTATTATAAATATTATTTTTTAAAAACTAAGTTACAGAGGCAAGGAACATTGAGGCATCTAAACAAATTACATCTGCTGTAGCATTATGTTTCCTAATGAGTTGATGAGATTACTTTTTCATCCTGCAGCCCTCCTCCTGCATTATTCCTCTAGTTAAACCACATTAAATGCCTAGACTCAAATGTGAAAGGAGACTGCAGGTGAATACCATGATGTAAAAAAATACCCCATCAAAACTTCAAGGCGGTTGTTCCATCAGCACTTCTATCAGTTTCTGCAAGACTGTGATCAGCTTTGTGCCACCTCTGTAGGAGGTAGGACTACACAATGACACTTCCACAGATTCCTTCTGAAGGCAAAATCACACAGCCGAACACAAGACTGTCTTCTTGAGATCCACAGGGACAGGCAGCCGAGATGGTAGTGTTAAAGCAAACAGATAAGCACAAGACTGCAACTCACATAAACCAAAACAACTTACCTGGGCCTAAAATCAAAGCTCCTCCCTGCTGAGCAGGGTCTCCTTGAAAATCAAAAGCTGGGCCTGTCATTGCTCTCCACATACTTCTAATGCTTCCCAGGAGTGTGTTTGATTTCACATGAGGGCTCCTCACTAAACGAAAAGGCAAAATACTTGTTATCTAGAAATATAGAAGTATGTAAGGAGAACAATACTATTGCGATCATACTATTTTATCAGAGAATTATTGGGTTTTTCTATGTAAATCAAAAAAAAAAAAAAATTATTCTTACCTGATAAATTACTACCTTCACCTCTCTTCATGCCAAGCGTTTTATAAATTTCCCTTTGTGGATCTACATACATTTCATGTGCATAACCAGTTAAGCTGCAAAAGGGCTGCAAAATATATGCAGAAAAAAAAAAAAGAAAAAAGTAGTAGCATTTGTACGCTTAAATCAGTAATCAGTTAGGATGTACTGACACTAGAAAAAAATACTGATGCCCTGTCACCCACCCACCCCCGGTTTGGAAAACTGTGGATTTGTCATGTCAAATTTAAGGTAAAAAATTCTTAGTCCCAAAGCTTTTACTAAAACAAAGCTTCCAGTGTAATCAACAGAATATGTTTCCTTAGCAAGCCCCAGTGTTTTATAAACTAAAAGTCTTTGTTATTTGCTTTATTAATGTACTACCATTAGAACTGCTAAATGAAAAAGAACACTGGACTCTTTTTCTGTGGTTGCAATGGCCACCATTTCACTCAGAGCAAAAGCCCTTGATGCAGAACATTAATATAAGTAAGTATACAATGTAGGATACAACAAAGGATATAATGTATCTCATAACTCTTTACCTTGATGTGATGATAAGACGACTGTCCAATAACTATAAGCCTCACATTTGCTTCCTAGAACAGAACATAGGTATAGAAACTGTAAAAAGGAACTTGGTGTTTCTGTATGGCTGGCTGCACAGCAAATTCCAGAATATGGTGTCCTGGTTAATGACCAGAGTGCACTGAGTTAAAATTCTTCAAAATTAACATAACTTACACTTTTGGAACCTGCACTTTTATCACCAAGAGTTAGCAACTACATTATTTTATTAAGCGAAAAATTATTTTTAAGATAACTTTTAAGTTACATATGTGTAAACCTCTGTAGCATTAATAGCATCATCTTTTCAATCTATTGTAACCTGGTATGATCTTGGAAATTCAAAATTTCCACTTAGTTGCACCTACATCTAAAGAAGCAGCCTGCAAATATTAGCGTACTTACAAGTTCATCTTAAGGACACTCATTAATAGATGTAACTTGCAACTGCATATACTGTTGTCTTTGCAGGTGCAATATTAGGCCTGAGTCTAAAATAGAAGCCAAAACCTAAGTTCATTTAGAAGCCAGAAAAACATTTAACAGAGTGTAAGGTTGATTTAATATCAGGGTATAATTCTTGCCTTTCCCACAGAGAATAATTTATTATTTTGTGAATAGAAGTCCTCCTAAAAAAAAAGAATACACACTCTAAGAAATGTGTTTTGATTCTCTGTGTGCATTTATTTGAGCAGCCAAATTAACAAAATGTCATTCAGAGTAAACACTGAGAAGTTCAGAAAAACCTGTCCTAAGAAGTGCTCTGCCAGAGAAGTTGCCCCTTTTCATCCTCAAGTTCCTAGTCCATCTAAGGCTTGCTGTCAGCAAGAAGCTGATTTTCTGTCATGAACGATGTTGCTGTTGGAAATAAAACATGACAGAATTTCAATCAGCAGCCTCGAAGAGACAGATTTTGACCTTCCCCATTTAGCAGGGGATCATTGTCTTTCTCTGGTATTTCCTACCTCCCAACAAATACTTGTCCATAGCAACCCCTGCCCACTCCATTTCTTCTTTGTTACTTATGTCACTCCTGTTTGTGTAGATGCCTGGAGAACAGGTTGTACAACTGATGCCGCTTACAAATGACCATTGAAAAATAGACTATTTTTAATCCAGATTGTTTTTCTGATCTTGTTCCATGCACAGCCCTTAGTCAGACATGCTGGTGTAATGGAAAGGGCAGCAGTCAGTGGTCTGGAGAAGACAGCTGCCCAGGGCAGTTCTAATACCAAAAGAAATGCCTGTAGATGTTGTTTAACTGTTCAGAACACAGCAGAAAAAAACCACCCAAAACCAAAAACAACAACAACAAAAAAAAAAAAACCAAACAAAAAAACCCAAACAAAAAACAAACAAACAAAAAGCCACAAACAAAACCAGCACCAAGCTAACAGGACAGGGAGAAATAATGCTGCTGCAACAGAGCATGTTGTGCAATAAATCCTTTATTGTGTCTCCTAGGCAGATGCATCATGGTTATTATAGCAAACAATGAAAGCACTAACTTTCTTCTGAGCCTTGTTTTGATTCCTAGAAGGTTTAAGCCTCATGCAGGTCTGCAGCGGGACATAATAAAATCCACTTGATTACAGCAGCGCCATCTACATATTAAGGGCAGAGTACTTACTTGTAAGGATGCCTTGGGGACTTTTGCCAGGTCTTCTACATACTCCTTACAGACGTAACATAGAAAATTCTGCAACATATTCGGCGGTTGGATGTGTCAGAAACAGGTACAATTGCATAGCAATGAAGATATAGATTCTGGCTTCAGGCACAAACCACTTTGGAGGTGAGCAAGAAAGATTAAAGTTCTTCACAGTCATCAAATTCAGATTAGGATCCTGGTTTAATCCAAGCCTGAACAAGGACTCTATTTTGGGGCCTTGGTAATATTTTTACTGCGGTGTTTTAGTAATGAGAGAGCTGGCTTAGCCAGCTGGGAAATCAGGAAACACAATACTCGATCTCTAAGCACACACGGCTGAAAAATTAGTTCTTTTCAGGTAAACACGGTATATTTTAACAACAAAAAAAAATGGTTCTGCTTTGCTTTCTGTTTCCCTTTCTCTCTGCTCCGGCCTTGACTTGTGCAAACTCTCCGCTCCCCGGCCGTTCCCCGGCCGCTCCCCGCCCCTCTCACCGCCAAGCGGCTCCGCACGAGCCTCTTTGGGCTGCAGGCCGCCCAGCCGACCCACCCGGGCAGCCGCTCCCTCCTCACCCGCACAAACACCACGATCGCTTTGTGCTCCGCGTACAGGGCCTTGAAGGGGATATTCCTCCCGTCCGCGTCCAGCACCAGGCAGCGGGCGGCCTCTTGTAGCTCCGCCGGCTCCTCCTGCTGCTCGCGGCCCAGGGCGCCACCGATCTGTTGGGTGACGGGGGGCGCCGGCGGCCCGGCCATTGCCCGTTCCGGCTCCGCCGCCTCTGTCCTGCCTGGCCTGGCCTGGCCTGGCCTGGCCTGGCCTGGCCTTGGCTGGCCTGGCTTGGCTTGCCCGGGAGGGGAGGAAGGAGGAGGAGAAAGGCGGAGCCGGCGGGGGAAGCCGGAGAGGGCTGCGTGGCTGTAAGGAAGTGCGGGGCTTTGAGGAAGGGCTAGGGCTCGGGCTCGGACTCCAGCTCCATCCCCATCCCGCTCTTGGAAGGGACCCGGGGTCGGCCGCGCCTCCCGCCTGAGGGGGAGCCGGTGTATTTAGAGCCTTAGAGTATAAAGAAGAGGTGAACCCGCCGCCAAAGTCGCTGAGCATCACTGGCAGCCGGAATGCAGTTTGTGCCCGGGAAACCTAAGAAAAATCAAGCCGACCCTCCCAGAAATGGTGTGCAAATATACGAGGTGACAAGTGACAACTTGGGTTTGTTTAGTCTAGAGAAGATGAGACTGAGAGGAAACCTTATCGCCCTCTACAACTACCTAAAAGGAGGTTGTAGCGAGGCTGGTGTTGGTCTCTTCTGTCAAATTAGTAATGATAGGATGAAGGGAAATGGCTTCAAGTTGCATCAGGGGAGGTTTAGATTAGATATTAGGAAGAAATTCTTCGCTGAGAGGGTAGTTAGGCACTGGAACAGGCTGCCCAGGGAGGTGGTGGAGTCACCATCCCTGGAGGTGTTTAAAGAATAGATGCGGCACTTGAGGATATGGTGTAGTGGTTAGAGAAATGCTAGGACAAAGGTTGGACTTGATGACCTTGGAGGTCCTTTCCAACCATGTTGATTCTGTGACTCTGTGAACTCTTGGAGTGTCTCACTGTCAGGGGTCGCATTGCAGTATGCCACAGCATTTCAGAGGATTGTGAGTGTGATAGAAAATTATGCTTTTTCAAGGAATTCTGTTTGTCGAGATGCTGTATCATTAAACCAGACCCAGTTTACTTACTGAAGAACTTTGTGGGACTGGGAAGTGAATAGCAGAGGGTGCTAAGCAGTGCAAGTGCTAATGTGAGTGTTAGCCTGAGCACACAGAAATGAGCAAACAGATCTTGAAATACGAAAAATACCAGGCAGTTCAGGAGCATTGTAGTCTCTTAGATTGTTCTGTTAGCTAGCAGTTTATTACAAGGACACTTTTCTTAATGGGCAGATAAAAAATATCACAGAGAATACGACTAGAGGGATCTCCAGAAGTTATTCTCCTTTATGAAACTCTGTGAAGATGTTAGTTCTGGAGTCTCCCTTGGCAAGCCATCCATGTGTCTATAATGTTCATGTTATTCAAACTTGTACACCCAGAGTTCTGGATTAAGCCCATTTTTTTGTATTACTGGGAGTAAGGTATATGTAGAACAGGTGAATCACTTCAGTGAATTGACTTTTCAACTATAGACACTGTTGATATGTTGCCTTTAATGTTCTGTAGAGTAAATAAATTCTCCCCCCACCCCGCTTTTTACAGTTACTCCTTCTCATAGGTTCCATTTCCTGGATTTTTTAGAATAGAGGTTTTGTGGTTTCCTTTGTACTTTCTAGGTGGTTTCTGTCACTCCTGAAGTTTCAAGTGCCTAAAACTAGACACAGTATTTACATACACATTAGGTTTTCTTCATGTCTGGGGTCTGTATATCCACCAAAACATCATGGCTGTGCCTTTTGCAACAGCACGTTTTTATTGACTTCTGTTCAGCCTGAGAGCCACTATCACTGCCTGCTGCTCTACTTCAGGCCTCCCATAGAAGAAAGTACCTTACAACCATTTCTCATACAATACTTGGCAAAATAAATTCTAATGCCACAGGGTCTTAAAAGACAAATTATGTAAGACATTTACCTAGGATGATACAACCTATCAACATAGTTGGTTCTCCAATTATGATACCTCCTAACTCTATTTTAAACCTTTTGCCAAAAAGGCCTTCAGACCATGTAAGGTGCTTTATGCTGTGTTAACAGCAGAGGCAAATCAGCTCTGCATTATAAATAACAACATGAGGAAAAGTGATCTCTGACTGGTATAGCTCTGCTGTTTCTGTTTATTTCATTATATGAATCCAGCCTGTGGCTTTGCCAGGTTAGCTGTGATCATAATAATAACACTGGTGATCTAGTAAATGAGTTTGTGAATGTTAGCAAAGCGCTTGTATATTTGTCTATGACTGTGTATTTCAAGGACTAATCTTGCAGTCCAGCATGCTCTCACACTGACTTTGTTTTAAAAGGCAATGAGCTCAAATAGGTAAAGATTTTCTGAAAATTATTGAACAGATACAGTTGGATTCAATGATCTGAAAGATCTTTTTGTACCTAAATGATTCTATTGTAAGAATTTTGGCAGTATTCTCTATTGTTGTCATCATCAGGCTTATTTAACAGTTACCTATGTGTTATGCTGTAAGATCTATTTCTTCTGCAGTAGCCCAAACACGGGCTGTGTTGCACTCACTGCTATATGGCCCCTGAGCGGTACTGATGGAAAAGGCCTGGCTACTGCTGCAGAATGTAGCAAAACAGGAGGAGCTGACCTCTTGACACACCTTACTCATTGTCTCAAGGCTAAAGTAGGCACGTTGGGCACATAATAGGAAAAGGAACAATGGTTTTAAACTAGAGCAGGCTAGATTTAGATTAGACTTTAAGAAGTACTACCGGGATGGTGAGACACTGGAATGGGTTGTCCAGAGAACTTGTGGATGTCTCTTCTCTGGAACTGTTTAAAACCAGGCTGGACGAATGTCTGAGCAACCTGCCTTTGCATCTTAGACAGTCTAGCACTACAGGGGATCTGCTGTCACAGCTGCTGAGTGGGAGCATAGGCGGGGATGAGCCTGATGATGATGTGAGCAGGGTGGTATCACAAACTAGAACCATACTGTCCCAGCTCAGTCTGTGCATAGATCACCTTGTGCCTTGAGTCCAGGGAGCTCATTCTCACTTGATTTGAAATGAAATCACTGGGCTGCCCAGCCTGTCTAGGAGAGCCTGTGAACATTCCTCACTCTTTTACAATATTTAGCCTCCTAAAGCTAGCTGAAGAAGCATATCCTTAGCACCTGGTTTCAGCAGCATGCAACCAAGAAACAGTAACTTTTTGTTCTGAGGATTCTCAGCGAAGAATTCTCTAAAGCCTCTCAGTGTGGTTCTGATTTTTAATGGAGATTCTTAACTGTTGTTAGAATCAAAATATAAATTGGTGTCACGACCTTTTCTGTTTTAAATGGAAAAAGAACAGAGGTGAAAGCAGGTAAACATATCTCTGAAAGAGGAAGCACTCTAAATTAGCCATCACTTTTGAAAGCTGAAGTGTAAAGCCTTTCATTTATGTGTGCTTAACAAAAATACAGATTTAAGTTCCACTCACTTGGGTGGGAAGAAAGACTCCGAATCTGCTAATAGTCTGGATAGTGCTGACTGTCTAAGAGTTAAAACCAGTCTGTTAAAACCATAATCCTTCGATGTGAGCTGCGAATAGGGGAGCTTCCCCTTCTTTCCTTCCTCCTCTTTTCTTTATAGGTCTTAAATAGAGTATTGTAGATAATTTTAAAAAGCATAGTTTTCAGAGTGATGACTTTTTCGGTGTCACAAGGAGAATCAATTGGTACATAGGCATTGTTAATCATGATGTAACATTCAAGTGCAAGTTGCTTTCTTCACTGCAGTGCAATTTACAGTTGTAAAGAGAGACTTAAGTAATATTTAATTAACCAAGGTTTGAGTTATTTTGTGCTGTGGATTGGAAATGCATATTCCTACCATTTCAAGAGGAAGAAAAAGAATTACACATAGATGTGGAATGTTTTTTTTTTTTGTTCTTTTTTCACTAGTGAAGCAAGATACCAGCTCTAATTATGCATCCTGAATTCCTTTATTTACAACAACTGAACAAAATACCTGACAAGAGAGGTGTGGCCTATATCACTAGCATAAAAACTGTCTAGAGTATGTGGTGTGTATTTGTAAAACAACACATTATTATAAATTTGCTGCAAGATGTGTTGTTTATTTAGACAAGTATATATGTTGTTCTTGTTTATTGGTTATTACTCATTAACTATAAATAAATGAGTGTTTACAATTCCAGAGAAAAACCATCATGATGCATGCTAGCTAAGAAGGAGTTGTTTTTCAACTGTTCTGTAAAATGTGTACTGCCCTGTAGATAAGAAGCTTTTTCTTTTATGGCTGCCTTTATACCAGGGGTGCACTCTGATCATGGGACAGATTCTTCTGATCATCAAGAGAAATAATTTTGCAGCTTTGAAAGTCATGTTGCAAATGCTGGCTTCATCTCCATTTTTTCTACCTAGTGTATGCTCTCTATCTCCTGATGTGGTTTCTATTTAGTTTTACTTTTTCCCTCTGTCTTTTTTTTTTTTTTTCTTTAAGCTGAGGGAGGATATTAATGTTAAAATTTCAAAACTTGCTGAAGTTTTGCATTTTGTTTTTTCACTGCTTTTAAAAAACTATTCAAGATTATTACAAAGTAAGGACTTTGTAAATCTGTTTGCAGTGTTGCATACTGATTAAATGTTGTTTCACACTACAAATAGTGCAATTAAAAGTATATTCTAATAGGTTAGTGATTATACTGACATACAAAGAGAAAATTTTTCTCATGTTTTGTTTGACAGGTTTAGTTTTGTAATACAAGCCCTACAGGAAAAGCAGTAGCTACAAACTTTACTACACAAGAAAATATAACAGTAGTAAGTGAAATGCCCACATTTTTGTTAATATAACCTCAAGGCATAAAGAGACTTTAATGCATTTAGTAAGAGCTCTCTGTATTTGATGTATTTCTGTTTTGCAGCTACTTCCTCTGTGTACTGCAGATGAAAAACAGATGACCATCTATATGTCAAGAATAGTAAATTACATGTGAAGACACAGTTTAATTCCTCTAAGTGCCACTGGTTTGAATCTTTCTTGAAAGAACTAAGAGCAAGAAAGTCTCTCACCTGAAGAAAACCCTACTTAAATAAATGAGACACAGCAAAAAAAGCAAATTAAAGATACGCTGCAATCCAAACTGGCCAAACAGACTTGTCTTATATCTTGTTAGCAATAAGGCTCTTAGAAAGTAAGCTAATTATCTTCAGCATCTAAATTACAGTGTAAACTAGATCAGAGGATTTAGGGATGAAGAATGTGAAGAAAAGCGGAGGTGATCTCATGCAGTGTTCAATGCCAAATTAAGCCTTTTTATTTAAGACTTGCACTGGTGTCTTACAAGGTAAACAAAAACTTTATTGAAAGTTTTATAAACTCCTTTTTCTTCTTTGTTCCCAGCAAAACAATCTAAAATATTTTCTTCCCACCCTAGGTGTTCTACTGTTTTTTTTTTACCTATGCAGGAAGAGCATTCTGTAAGAAGGTTGTAGTTCCTGTCCGGTATTGCTGTTTCCTGTGCTCATAGACTGCTGGGTTTGCACACAGTTCAAATGGCTCTTTTTACATATGGCTACAGTTTGGAATTCCCTTCTTAAGGCCAGTGGATGGTATAATATATTTGCTGGAGGCTAATATCTTGAGCTAATTTTGGCACACAGTTGAAACAGATCTCACTCATTTCCTGTTATATTATTAAGAGTAGTATCACTTTAACATCAGACATACCTCTTGTGCCTCCCTGCTAGACAGATCAATTAGAAACTCCGGCCCATTCCCATGTCCAGGTAGATACGAATTTTATCAAGCACTTAAGCTTGATTGACAGCTCATAACCTGAGGACAAATCCATGGTGTTAGTCTGTCCTCCCATTCAAAATGGCTGAAATGTATATATTATTATGCCTAATTATTCCTTATTATTGTGTGTCTAACTGAGATGGTGCATGTTCCAAACTTGGATGAAGTAAGCCACAGTTTTCATTTAGTAAGGCCTTCCTGAAGAATTATTTAAATAACAAAAAGGTCTAGAAAGTTAAAATGTCTAATGGCCATTGTGTGAATCCTCTGTCAAGAACTTTAAAGATCACAGTTTTCCATCTGTCTCTCCTAAAAGACCCTTTAAATTCCTCTCTAGTGGAAATTATTTATTTAGTTGCTTAAGATGAAAGCTTCCACCACAGCCAGTAAAATTCCTGCTAGAGCTGAGGTGGAGGGCCGAGCCCCAAACGCCTTTTGAGTCTGGAGTTTGTGTGGATCCATCGCTTAGTGCTTTGGGATCTGATCCTTGTCTTAAGGTTCAAGAATCTGGCCCCTGCTGCATCTTCCAGTGTTTAAACAAGAAAGCTGATTTTATTCCCACTGTTGGCATCATTATTATGTTATTTACTTCAATAAAGGTGTCAATCTACTTCAAGAGATTTCTACTTCTTAATTAAGTTATTTATTCTTTCCTTATTTTCCAGTTGCTATTTTCAATTAAATACATACATTTTTAATGCTGTCATTTGTTTATGCACAAAACTAGCAGTAAAAGTGAAGACTAGAATAAAAGGCGGGATTACAATACATTAACTACACTTGAGTAACAAGGCAACCATAAATAAAAATATATTAGCATATCAGCTAAAACACATCTTCTCTAACTGAAGTATCTGTAAATGTAAAAAACCTGTTTTATTTGCAGATTGGCAGAAGGTTATTTAAATTAGTTCCAATGTATGTACTATTGTTCCATTACACCATTGTCTTTTATGATATGTTAGCATATACAATGTCCTTCTGTCTGTAACCACAGATTTAGCACATAAGAATTGAAGAATAAAGAACACGCACACAAAATTTAAAAACTAAAAAAACCCAAACAAAACCAAAACAAAAAGGATGTTAAAAGAATAAAAAATGGCTTATTACATGCTCTTAAAAGTTTTTTTTCCTTATTGTTCCTCTATAAACTGTTTGCAACAATTTTAACTTTGATGCTGATTTTCATGCATCAACAGTTTGTTAAAAGCATCCTCTGCCATTTCTGCATATTACGTGAGTCAGGTTATTTTTTCAGACTTGCTCTTGTGCTCTCTCCAGAAAGAATGATCAACAGCCATTGTTTATAAATTCTCATTAGGCACCTTAACATTCAAGCTGTGGCCCTGCTGTGTTTTGCAAGATCCTGACACAACTCTAGTGACTTCCATATAGGTTTGATCATACAAATAAATTAGCTAGGTATCATAATAGTCAATCTGTAAAACTTTTTTTTTTTATGATGTTGCTGCCATTAATTCTACAAAGACAAATTCTTTAAGGAAGCAGTAGTTGTTTGAAGAAGAGTGAAGAAATCTGGCAGTCCAAGGAGGATCAGTGCAGGACCTGGAATTGCCATGCAAGAAGGAATCACTTCCTGGTAATTGAGTTTATGTGTCCCTTTCTAAGAAGTTATAGCCACTGTTGCTTTTCTTAACTGGAAAGACTGTAAGACAGAAAAAAAGAATCAGAATAGTTTGTGTGTTCTTAGTGGATCCCATCCTATTTCCCTTCTGGTGCCATGAAGGTTGCTAATTGCTAAACCAGATGAGGGTAAACAGGGATTATTTATGTGTGTGTGTGTGTATGTATGTGTGTATGTATGTATGTATGTATGTATATATGTATTCACTTAAATGTATAAAATGGTTTTGGATTGGCTTAGTCTGTGTGTCTATTTATTCTGCTGTAAAACTACTTCAGGAAGTATAGTTCACATGGGGGATACTTTTGTAATCATTTTTATTTTCTCCACGATATTTTTCACATCGGTGGGGTGTGTGTAGATACTTTGGAATGCTTCTTCTGTGGCTTATGCCTCTGCATCCTTATGGCAGGGACTTTTAAATAAAAGCTTTAATAAGATAATTTTCAAAACCACAGTTTTAATATTTTTTCGTTGTATATCTCTGTGGCTGTATTTTAACTAGATCATTGTAATTCAGCCTCTGTTTCCAACAACAAAATAAGGAGGTTGTTCACAGTTGAAAGTTAATTCTGATTAAGGTAGATGTAAATTTAATTTCTGTAGCTATTACTGAGTTACTCCATTTGTGAATGTGTTTATTTAAACTCTTCTTATCTGAAATAACTTTTAAATAATTAGACTAAATCAGAATAAGGGATAATTCTGCAGGAAAAGGTGTAAAAACACGAAGTTGTTCAGAATATCTATACCTCATATTGTGGACAAGTTGTGAGCAGTTTTTTAGTCTGGTACTATTTTAGCTTTCTATTTGAAAATTTCTGATATCTCTGTGATTTCTTTCTGGTATTATCTCTGATATAATTTATATCAGACAGCTTTTATTTAATTTGAAATTGAACCAAGAGGACTGCCTTCTTTCAAGAAGATTAATGATAATCTTCCAGAGTTAGTTATGCACTGGATTACAGTTACAGAAAAAAAGCATGAAGAACAGGAAATCAGCAGCTGGCTTGCTGTGCCAAGTGGTGGACACAAAAGTCTTTCCACAAAGAGGGTGATACTGTCTGTCTGCAGTTTTGCACAACAAACAAACAAAAGTAAGAAAAGTAATCGTTTCTTCATGTTCGAAAGTGTTTGAGTCCTAGAAAACATTTTCCCCTATAAAGGTGAAAAGTTGTCTGTTGTAGAAATAAAATTACATTTTCCTGGGTGTACCATCTCTTGTGCATTGTTTATTCATGAGATTTAGACTTTGCTTTAGTTCTAAGCATAGCTTGTCATAAAATATTCTAAATATCCTGGAACTTGCCCTTAAAAGATGAAGGGAAGTAGCAGATCTTGAGCACAGAAGTCTCTGTTGATAGTTCTTTTGACTATATGAGTGGCAAGTGTCAACCTGAAATCTCAAACATTTACTAGTAAGTTACTAGTTCTTCCTCTGTGGCAAACAGAAGCTTGAAAATAATACTCATGTACATAAAAATTCAAATACAGCTTAAACAGATTCCCAAATGTGCCATCCTTGAAAAGACTCTGGGTCAAGAGCTACATTTGTTTGAAGCTGGCAATATTGAAGTTACCACTGCTCACTTCTTCACTTCTTTCTGATGCTTCCTGTAAATGCTTCAATGTTTAGCTTGTCCCCTTTCAAAGTAACAACACATGATCTTTAAGGGAAGAATGTGGCTGTACCAGTCTTCTCATGTCTGAGTGAAATAAAAGCACTTTTCCCACTGAAGCTCTGGCAAGAGCTTGTGTTTTCCTCTCTAAGCACTTAACCAACTTTTGTGCTTCTAACAGTATGTACAAATACTGCACAGCAGTTTAAGACAAGAGGCATGGGAGTGTACAGTATCTAAACAAAAATGCAGTGGAGATTTAGGTTCACAGAATGTGAATATGTGATTTAGTTAGAACTCTAGAGATAAATTTGTTCACAGTGGAGATCTTTGAGGACTGTAAATACTTCAGGTGTAGATTTCATAATGCATCTTAAAGGCAGTGCTTCTAACAGTTCAGCCTTACACCATGCTGGCATATTATTTAATGCCACCTCAGGAGTAAGGTTACTACTGCCTACAGAGTCATTAGTGTTAATGCCTTCTATGTACCTGGAAACAGGTGATATTTGGCAGTTACTTGTTATCTAAAAAAAAAAAAAAAAGCTATACAGCATACAGTTTTATGTAACTTACACTTAGCAATATTTCAATTGTAATAGTCTTTAAAGAATTAGCATATACAACAGCACTTAAAGGAAACAAGAATTTATTAAACTGTAATGCTAGGACTGACATATCTCTTAAATGAGATATCTCTGGGTGAGCTCTTGGGAAATCCACTTCTTATGTACCCCTCACATCAGTATGTCTCAGTTGCAGGCTCCTTGAGTCTTTTCCATCACTGAATGTAGAAAGAGCATCCTGAGCAATGGATTCATCTGGCTGGACATGTGCAAGGCCTTTGACATGGTCCCCCACAACATCCTATTTTCCAAGTTGGAGAGATATGGATTTGATGGGTGGACTGTTCAGTGGGTAAAGAATGGGATGATTGGTCACAGCCAGAGTGTAGTGGTCAATGGCTTGAAGTCCATGTGGGGATCAGTGATAAGTGGTGTCCCTCAAGGGTCCATAATGGGACCAGTACTTTTTTGTATCTTCCATCAGTTATATAGACAGTGGAATCCAGTGCATAATCAGCAAGTTTTCAGATCATACCAAGCTGACTGGTGAAATATATCAGAGAGACAGAGTGTCATCCAGAGGGACCTGGACAAGCTGGAGAAGTGGGCCTAGGTAAATCTCATGAGGTTCAACAAGATCAAGTGCAGGGTCCTGCACCTGGGTCAAAACAATCCACATTATCAGTACAGACAGGGGAATGAGGTGAAAGGAAAAGGCTTCATGGAAAATGACTTGGGGGGTTCTTGTGGACAAGAAGCTAGACATGAGACAATGATTTGCACATCCTGCACTGCACCAAAAGAAACATGGCCATCAAATCAAGGGATGCGATTCTGCCCCTCTGCTCTCATAAGACCTCACCTGGAGTACTATGTCCATCTCTGGAGCCCTCAACACAATGCCTGATGGAGTGGGTTCAGAGGAGAGCCACAGAAATAATCAGAGGGCTGGAACACCTCTCCTACAAGGACAGACAGAGGGAGTTGGGGTTGTTCAGCCTGGAGAAGAGAAGGCTCTGGGGAGACCTTATAGCCACCTTCCAGTACCTGAAGGGGCCTTCAAGAAAGCTGGAGAGGGTCTTTTCACAAGGACATAGCAAAAGGACAAGAAGCAATGATTTTAAATGAGAGAAGGGTAGATTTCAGTTGGACGTTAGGAAGAAGTTCTTTCCTATGCGGTGATTGAGCACTGGAACAGGTTGCCCAGGGAAGTGGTGGAGGCTTTATCACTGGAGACATTCAAGGTCAGACTCTGAGCAGCCTGATCTAGTTACAGATGTCTCTGCTTACTTCAAGGGGGTTGGACTAGATGACCTTTAAAGGCCCTTCTAACCCAGGTCATTCTACAGTTCTATGAGCTGATGGGATTCTACTGGTTGAGGTGGTATTAACAAGTGAAATGGCCATATGTTGTATAAATAATATTTTCTTTCTGACAATCTTTTCTTCTTATTTGCTTTCCTCTTCTCCATTGTGGTTTATGCACAGTCCCTTTGGGAGTGTCCTTATTCTGGTGATAATCATCCATGAGCTGTAGCCCCTCAGGGGTGTCCCTACTCTAGTGCATGTCCTTTCAGGGCATCCCCACTATGGGCTGCAGTCCTTTCAGAGGTGAACCTTCTCTGGCATGGAGCATCCCTGATAATCACATATCTCAGTAGTATACCCATCCATGTGTACCTTCAGTAGTGTCCCCATCTATGTGTTTCCTCTGTTTCTTCTCTCCCAGCAGCCACTACTCTTTCTTAAACACATCTCGACGGAGACACCATGTGGTTTTTTGAAGATTGAGTGTGTGATTTGGGGTTCATATTGGTTTCATAACCAGCTGGAAGCAGCTGTGACTGCACAGAGCAGCTAATGGATTCCTTCCTGCAGGGCACCCTTGCAGACCCTGGTTTACAGAAAACCTGACATTTGTGTCCAGCAACATCTGGGTGCAGTCTCTCGACCTAGCCTGCTGTACCTCTGCAAGACAAACTCTTAGTGAGCGGGCTCCCAACATGTCCCAAGGTAATTCAGTGTCCAAAATTGTAAACTCTGTTTTGGTTTTTTTTTGTTGTTGTTGTTGGTTTTTTTTTTTTTGCTTTGTTTGTCCTGTGGTTTTACATTATTATTTGGTATCTGTGAAAAAGTAATCAGTTGTGCTTCTTATTTGTGAGTAGCAAAGACTCTTGAAAATGTCTAAATGGCTTCTACTCAAGGACATCGGAATTTCCACTGGACATAAAAGTTGAAAACAGAGAAGCAAAAATTAAAAAAAAAAAAATTGAATTGAAGGTGAGGATATTCAGAAATAAGATGTTAATGATTTGTCATGACACTGACTTTCTTTGAAGGATCTGCCTTCACTTACCAAAGCTGAGTCTTGCAAAGCTCTGAGTTAATAGCAATGCTGAGGAGATACTTTCTTTCATGTCTAACTTGCTAGTCAAAAACTGTTTTCACAAAAAAAAATGCAACAATACATCCCTATGATCGGCACTTCAGCAAAGACTGCTGTATGATTGATACCTGAACCTTGTGGTATGCACCGGTTTTACCTGCTGTACATGCTGCAGTTGGTTTTCTTTGTGTAAAAAATATACCACCAGTAGGTTGCTGTAGTTCCCAGAATCCTCCACAGTTTCTTATCTGTCTTCCAGTATCCATTCAAGAGCCCTTAATCTACTTTTCTTCATTTTCAGCTTGATGCAAAAGCTATGCTCTCAGGAACCATGTAGGAAGAAAGCTCTGAAGAGATGAGGAAGGTACTTGGAGGAGGTCACCTCACAGCAGAGAAAGCTAATGGACAAAATAAAATTAATTTAAACTGCAATTTGCAATGCTTACCTGGTAGGAAAATATTTTCTGTGTTACTGCAGACAGAATTATATTAATAGAAAGGTCAGAAGTGAAAGAAATCAGCAAGAAAATTTGGACATACTTGGACATACTTGGACATACTTGGCTTGAATGTCCTGCTGGGATACACAAAGAGCAGGGTTCATAGTGAGGCATTCAATGAATGTCCTAAAGACTTGAAAATGTGCAGGGATTGTGGTGGTGACTGCCTTGCAGGAAGCAGAAAGGAACATAACTGTACACATTTTAATTGTTAATTAGACATAGAAATATAAAAAGAAAATGGGATTCTTTTTTTCTTGAATGCTGATCACAGCCAATAAAAGAAGATATTTTACTGTTGAGAGAGTCTAAAAACATCTGGGTCACAATAATCATTAAATTTGAGAAATAATTGGTCTCAGCATAACAAGCATGCTGGTGCATTTGTTTTTCTGTTCTTAGCTGGTGTGTTTTGTTTTCTGACTTGATTCTGTAATAGGAGTAGGGGAGAGGGACAAGTCTATTCCATGTTTTAACTCCTGTTGGGCCTCTTTCATAGTTAGTACCTTCTAAAATATATTATGTGTTCAGTAGTATGAACAGAATGTGGGGTATGGTTTCTTTTAGATTAGATAATTAAAAATATTTAATGTAACTCTTAATTGAACACTATTTTGAATACGAATAAATGAAAATTCAGTTGAAAGGTAAAGGGGTAGGAGTAAAATAATAATAAAAAAATTAGTTTACATTATGTGGTGTTCTTATGAAAGACCATCTTAGGACCTGTAACCCAACAAAGGGTGGTAAGAGGAGGATTGTCTTCATAAGCACCTTTGAGTAAAACAACCTTTTACTATCCTTCTGAATGCAGAGGTGCACGTTCAAGAGATCAGCAGAATGCACCTTTCCAGGTTAACCACTTGGTGTCACAAAAGCATAGCCCAGAATTACTCAGATGTGATGTCCATCAGACTGACTATAGCTAACATTGTCTAGGATTATTTTTAAGATGTTAAGATGTTGTTTCACCGAGAGGCTGGCTCTTCTGTTTTTTATTTTTAATTCTGTTTTCTCTTTTTTAGGTTTTAGGTTTGCTTTTTTTTTTTTTTTTTTTTTTAAATTTCCATATTTTTTTTTTTCTTTTTATGTGCGGGTTTTGGGTTGTTAAAATGTTTTTAAAACCAAATCCCTTTGGAATGTGTTCAGCAGGAGCTGTATACCAGAAACACAAGCCTTTCCTGGGGTATTTTCCGTTCTCGGAATTCGTCTCCAGAATTGCAGCTTGAAGGAATGAATCTTTAAAAGAAGCTCTCTGACCTTCTAATTATATTTACACTGGGGAGTAAAGAAGTAGGTTACACATATACTCAAAAACTAACAAAACTCCCCGCTGCTTTAATTAAGGAAAAGTATGATATAAACTGAGAAAAGAACATCAAAGATACTTTATGAACATTTTGTAAAGCCATAGCAGCAACAGTTTTGCTCTCTGTGTCCTGGGAAAAGTACAGTTTATGTTGCAGGCTGTGGGTGTGAAGAAGAGAGTAGGGAACAGATCTTATAAGTAGAGAATGTAATATAGAAATGTAGAGTAGTATACACATTTCTAGTCAAAAACTTACTCTGGAGTTTTTGGAGTGAAATATAGTACACTATATTTCATGTATCTCAAATTAAAACATGGATTCATATCTAATACCATGTATCTCAAATTAAAACATGGATTCATATCTAATACCATGGTGTCGAGGTATTTTAGAGTATGTAAAATCTAGGTCTGTTCCCAAGTTTAACAGTGTGAGTTAATCTTTGAAAATATTACAGCTCTTTAGAGGTCCTGGCTTCTCATTCAGACAGAGCAGAACTTACTCTGAAACCAAGTAGATTAATCCGCATACTCTGTTTTTGTCTATTTGCTTAGTTGATTGCAGCTTGAGTTTGATGTTTTTGTGCCAGTGTATTTGTCAGAGAACCCACAATTTAGTTTTGTGCAAGTTCCTGCTGCAACAAAAATGAATTTTAGGCAGTGACTACCTCTTCAAGAGATATTTGTCCAGTAATGAGTTAAATTTAGATTGGGCTTTACTGAAGTGATGTTTTGAGGAAGACACTCTTTGAGAGCATAGATGTACAAAACCAGATCCGAGTAGATCCTATTAACTGTAGTTTACTGTAACCTAAGATTAATACTATCTGAATGCTGGATCTTTCAAGCCACAAGCAACTCCATCAGAAAAACAATTTTAAAAGATACTAACACACTTTTGAGTTATAAATGCGAGTTGCAGTGAACTCCCGGAAGTGAATTCTTCTGACTCTGCTGCTGACTGATGCTTTAGCTGTGGTTGGTATATTTCAGAAATGGGAAGGAAAAAATGAGATATGATAATAAGGATTGTATGGTGTTGTGTATATAGTCCTTCTTGTTAGGTAAATAATTTGCTGTCACATCACCTGTTTGCTATCTACTAGATAAAGCTTCCTGACACTTCAGTGCTGTAATTCTTTGAAATCTAAAGCAAATGGATTTAGAACACAAATATGACCCCACCTCGAGTACTGTGTCCAGTTTTGGACACCCCAGTTCAGAAAAGATAGAGATTTGCTGGAGAGAGTCCAA
>JAOEGS010006849.1:0-11896 GCA_025447755.1 Corythornis vintsioides
ATAAGCTTTTTCTCATATCTCTTGTTAAAGTTGTGCAGTGAATCACATTCATAACAACTCAGTACATCTGCTTTATTTAAACATAAATATGTGCAGCCTTTCAGCTCCTGTAGTTCAGCCACTGGATTGTGATTCTTTCCCTTTTTCTATTTATTCTCCATCACTACAACATCAGTAACATTGGAATACTCGTGGATTTTTGTATAGTATATTAGGTAGAAGAAAGCAAACCTTCTTAACTCCCTCTTCTGCACAGTTCCCATGTCTGGCATCAAATGACATGGCATGGGTTTAGGAAGACCTTTTCAAAAGATTCCATAGGTTGTTTTGACCCTGAACACCAAAACCTGTGCTAGATGTTACTGGATGCCTTTGTCTTAGCAACTGGCACAGAGAGACCATGGTTTAATTTGGTCGTAATGTGGTTGCGGGACCACATGCTCACATCATATCTTATCCAGCTGGGAAACTATTGCCACTTTCCAACCACGGGCATCATGCATGAGTAGAGAGGTTCTGGTGGATCCTCATTTCAAGTGAAATTTCTCTAGACGGAACCCTGTTATGTGGCTTCACGAGAGAAAACTAGTGCAAATATGTTTAATATAGTGAGAAATTCCACCATGGGATGACAAAACACAGAAACCTTTATATGTATATATAGTTAGGGGAATGGGAATGAGAGGTGCTCTTAGGACATTGAAGGGAAGGTGGAACTAGGCCATAACTATAGCACTTCACAGATCAAACAGGTTTCTGTCCATGGGGGAGTGTGATCACAATAGAGCTGATATAGCCAACTCTCAAACTATCTGACACAAATCCTGCAAAAGTGATATTTGAGAAGATAATATAAAAATAAAATTGTTCTGGATTCTGGATCCCTTACTGACACTGCAGTTCATCATACTTTCCAGGCACCTGTGAGAGAAGGCATCCTTGATATAGTTCTGATTTATGCCAGCAGACAAAAGAGCTACTTTCAGATGCACACCAGAAGAAGGCTGTATTATCTTTTTCCTAGCCCTGCCCTGCTGGCCATTTAGCAGGACTGGCCAGATACATGGACAAGAGTTCACTTCTGAAGGCTCCCTGCCCCATGGCCCAAGAAGAAAAGAAAATCTATGCCAAGGTAATATTTACACTTGAAACTAAGAGATATTTCTTTAGGAGACAGTGGATCTAAAGTTACTGTAGTCAGTGTAAAGAGATCATGCTTTGTACAATTATCAGAGGCTAGTTGCAAAGCTTTATTTTTAGTTTAGGTATTAGTTATTTTCTTTCAAAGGTACCAGTCTGGATAAACACAAGAATTTTGAAAGTGTCTCTCTGCTTGATAGGCAATTCTTTTAGGTACAGGAAGATGGAGGAGTAACACAGGTGTCTTTTAACTTCATAAGCTTATATTTAGTACTAACATTATACTGAGAGAGCACAAACACTAGAAGTATTCCAGCTCTTTACTTCCAGTTGTTGAAATGGGAATAGGAGCCAGGTATTACTATTGGAATTTAAAGCACAGAATCATAGAATCATTCAGGTTGGAAAAAAACCTTGGGATCATCAAGTCGAATCATTAGCCCTACTCTACAAAGTTCACCCCTAAACCATGTCCCTCAAAGCCACATCCAAACACCCCTTGAACACATCCAGGGATGGTGACCCAATCATCTCCCTGGGCAGCCTGTTCCAATGTCTGACCACTCTTTCAGTGAAAATTTTTTTCCCTAAATGCCAGTTTACCTACCCTCCAAAGTAATTCAATTCTATTTGAGCAGTTTTCCCTCAGAAGTTTTAAACTAGTAACATCACCTCAATAAACACAGCTGAGTTTCACAAATGAGAAATAACATGAAGGGGCAGAATAGCATTAAGTGAAATGATGTTTAATGACAAGTCTATTATAATTCTGTGACCTATTGTTAATATTTCTGCATTAGGAATGTAAGAGCAGAAAACAGAGCTCCTGCCCAAGATAAAGTTGTTGATTTTAAAAAACTCTCTCAGAAAACAAAAAATAAGAAAACCCAATATTAACTCCCACAGAAGAACTGCCAAAGGCAGTTTCAAATTCTCAAACACAGGTGGAAAATATACTGCATAATTTAAGTTTTGGTAATATGAAAATCCCACAGAAATAGGTTGATTATTTCATTATGAAACAATATCTTCAGGCTTCCTTCTTATCTACTTTTTTAAAACAACTACCACAGCATCTAATGAGAAAAGAAACACTGTGGTTTTCTTTTTTTGTGTCCATCAATTTTAATGTTTCCTCTTCTTATTATGTCTATTAGACCTTTAGGTCAGTGCTCAAATTTGGCTTTCACACTCTTGTCCACAAAGCTCTGAGTGAAAGCATTGTGCTGTTTAAAAGCTTTTAGATCTACTACCATCAGCTTCAACATTAAGCTTCAGTATTCCAAGGAGATGTCCTGGCAGACAGCTATATCTCTAGTACCACATCACTGTTGTAGTTCTTGACAGTTTTTGCTCCAGAAAGCAGGTAGATCGGATTAATGGAGTCACTGAAAGTGAAGGCTGGAGACACAGATGCTACAGAGGACCATATATGTTGTTCATATTAAGTCAGCAGCAGGTTTTTTTTTATCCAAGAAGGATAAAAAACATCACTTTACAGAGAGATGAAATGTAAAAATCAGAAGATAGCCCCCCAGAAGATAAAACATGGATGCCAGAAACTTCTCATCTCTTCTGCTCTGGATTAAAAAGTGGCTACATACCCAGCTCTATACACACAAAGCTTGCATACAAGTGCTCTAAGTAACTTTTAACTTATGAAGAAAGACCACAATCTGTCAAAACAACCTATAGTGGCAGTTACTGCTGTTTGCAGCCACATTCTCCTTGCAACAATTACATGCATGCAGGTCAGGAAGAGACGGGTGGCAGGCTATCCAGGACAGAAGGCAATTAACCTTATTTTTACATCAATTTACATGACCAGAATAAAAGAAAGCCAACAGATTAAATATTGTCCCCTAGATATTCCTGTTTGCACCATTTTATATTAGACTAAAGCAAGGGAAAACATTTTCCCTTCCATTCAGCTACAGGGTTATATGAATTGTGGGTGTGGTACAGGTGAGCTTCTTATGTTATTATTCAAGATTGACTTTACTAGGGAATTCTTTCAGGTTGTTAACAGCTTGTCCTTCCTTAGAAATAGGAAGGACAAACACCTTGTTTGAACTTTTTCTGTGTTTCCTTTAATTGCTTGCTATGGGCATTATTTCTTGAACTTCCTTTAATATCTGTTGGCTGTGATTTCAAGGAGAACAATGATGTCCAGCACACCCTTAAGGTATAAATGAAATCTATTAGAACCAAAGAAATAGGTCACTGTAAGTTTCTTCAATATGAGCCAAATTCCCTGACAGTGTAAATGGACATCTGTTTCATTTGCAGATTGGATTAAAGGACCTTTATGGAAGAAAATCTTTAGTTTTCATAATTTTGTAGTCCATTAAAAATATTCTTGATTCACAGAAAAAAAAAACCCAGCAACCTCACCCCTTCTTCATATTAAAATATGTCTAGTTGCATTTGTAACTTGATTTCATGGCTTTCTCTGTGATATGAGTAAATTATTATCCCTGGCTTAAACAATAATGTCTACATACATACATTTTAAGGAACTAACTAATGTTACTAACCAAAAGTCTATAGCCACATCAGGGATCTAAGCAGTCAAAAAAGAGATTTTGTGGATCAGTCTGAAGAGATGAGCTGTCTAAGTTACACTAGAGTTATAGTTTAGCTGATTAAATGCTGATTTGGCTCTAGGCTCTGATTCCTAATGTCAGAGCATCAGGTGAATTTCCTATCTGTTTTACATCACCCTATCTCCATTAAAATCAATGTATGAAGAGAATACCCACCCTTTAACTTAGTACTGGCCCACATTTTTGCAAGAAATTGTTCAAGTGAAGGACATCATTATTAATTATACATGGATATGAGCTGTTTTTACATTGTTAATAAATGCAAACCTGACTTTGTTCAATATTTCAAAATGTATTACCTATTTTTCTTCCTTGTAGGGGCCCATTTTTCACAAACAGCTGATACATCTTATCACCTTTAGGGGTTAACCCATCAGCATCTATGGCAAGATAAACAGTGGGTTAAATACATCATAATAAAACTTTGCAGTACAGGAATTTTCACATTACATATCATGTAAATGTGTTTAATGCCACAGGCTGCCCTTGATCTGTGAGCAGTTTCCCATCAACTTCCTCGAGAGCTTCACAATCGATACCTGCTATTACTGTCACAGTCATTTAGAAGTATAAAATGTCTGTGCAAACAAGGATTTTTAAATTAAATTTTAGTCATGATTTTTTAAAAATAAGGTTTTAAAATTTCAGCCATATCCATACTCTCCTAAAACATTGAGCAAAATATAAGAGGATGCACTGAATTGAAACAGATGTATTCCAATATGCTAAACTGCAGGAGAAAGAAATAAACACTAATTAATACCCTCTCTGAAATTCATTTCACAGATCTGTTAAATTTCTATACAGAAAAAATATTAGTTCTAGCCTGTTGGCTATAGGTTATTTGTTTGTTTGTGGAAATTTTTAATGCAATTCAATGATGGATGCACCCTAGAAACCAGAAGTCAATACACAGCAGTCTAGTAGTGTAGTTGTATCATTTATTGTAAAACAGCTAGGCAGTGTGCTCTGAAAAGGACCTAGATCCAATGCTGATACCAAAGTAAATATAACAGAGTTTTTACTTTATCAACGAAATTTTGCCTGTCCTTGCAAAATACTCTACAGTTGACTTGAACTAATAAACACTCTGTAGTAATAATAATGAACACTCTCACTCTGTACAATCAATTATTTGATAAATAACTTATATATGGGTCCTTGAACTACTTATATCTATTGTTCTCCTTCTGCAAATTTATCTCTTCTCTCTCTCCACTGTCTAATAGGACCTTAAGAGAATTCAACAATAGGCCCCACATATATTTTAAAAGAAGACATTATATTTTTGTTTGTGTAATTAAAGTGTGATATTTTCTTTATTCCTTTGCGTTATTCAGGAGAGGGTTAATCTTACAAGTTGGTAACTAAAACATTCAACACAGATAAACACACAATTACAGAAGTTACAAAAAATAAAACCTAGTTTTGTTTGGAAATCTTAATCAAAACTAGAAACTTAATTTCCAAACCTCACTGACTTCCCTAAACCTATAGCAGGGCTTTGTTTAGGTGAAATAAAGAAGAAAGTTATGATGGTTATGAAAGTGCAGCAATATTGCATAGAAGAGAGTGAGGAACAGCACTGTCATATTGATCAAATTAAAACCTTAGAATACATTCTGCATAGAAAGATGCCTAAGAAGATCAGCATAGAGTATCATAAACAAAATATATTTAAATAAATACATGTATTTCATTCCAGAAAGTACAAAGTGTGCAGATTCCAAATACTAGGAAAAGACAAAACATTATGCTATATTTTTTTTAATTAACAAAACAAAACAACAACACAACAAACAAATGAACAAAAAGAAAACCACACACACACACACACAAAAACACACACACACACAAAAATCAAACAAACAAACAAACAAAAAAAAAAACAAAAGAAACCCAAAAAAGAAACAAAACCAAACAAATAAATACAGCTTCTGGATCTATTAGAAAATATCTACTGTCTTTCTTCTAGAGTTTAGAGCCTTGTTTCCTGAAGTCTTACTTGTTTATTGCAGTAGAATTGCAGAGTTCCAGATCTATCATACACTCTGTGTTTCCATGCACCTCTGCCTTTTTTTGCTAGCAAAAAGAAAGAGTATGAAGTATTCTAAACATTCAGAACAGGTTACTGGCATCTTTAGGTACTAAAGAAATAGACACAAGGCATGCACAATAGAGTTGGCTTGTCCTGGGTATGTTGGATTCTATTTTTGCACACATACACAATATATTCTCAACTTTGAATCCTTTATTAAATATGACAGATGAGTCAAACTCAATCTACAATAACATTGCCATTCAAATTCTTTGTTTTTTCAATAATTTATTTGTGAGTTAGAGCACAGGACAGACAAGAAGGAGTAAAAATGATCAACTGCTGAATTTCTCAGATGGAAGAATCATTAAGAATATAATGGAAGAGTTGATTCTCCAAAAAAGATTATGATTTAACTGTCATTCCAAAATATTCGTGCAAAAGTATGTAAGACAGAAAGGTGAATTTCCGTAAGGACAGACAGGAATCATGTTATAGACAAGCAGACTTTTCACTGAGTTAAAAACTGGCTGGCTGGCCATTCCCAGAGAGTTGTGATAAATGGGGTGAAATCCTGCTGGCTGCCAGTCACCAGTGGCATCCCGTAGGGATGAGTTTTGGGGCCAGTCATGTTTGGCATCTTTATTGATGTCTTGGATGTGGGGATTGAGGGCACCCTTAGTAAGTTTGAAGATGACACTAAACTGTGTAGGACTGTTGATCTGATTGAGGGTAGGAGGGCTTTTCAGAGGGAATTGGACAGATTTGATTGATGGGCCAAGGTCATTTGTGGAAGGTACAATAAGGCCAAGAGTCAGATCCTGCATTTCAGTCACTACAACCCTCAGCAGTGCTACAGGCTGGGGGATGAGTGTCTGGGAAACTGCCCAGCAGAAAGGACCTGGGGGTGCTGGTAGACAGCCCCCTGAACATGAGCCAGCAGAGTGCCCAGGTGGTCAAGAGGACCAACAGGATCCTGGATTGTATAAGGAATAGCATGGTCAGCAGGAGCAGGGTAGCTATCATGCCCTTATACTCGTCTCTTGTGAGGCCTCATCTTCAGTGCAGTGTTCAGCCCTGGGTCCCTCATTATAGGAAAGACATTGAGGTTCTGGAATGTGTCCAGAGGAGAGCATATGAGGAGCTTAGAGCACAAGTCGTATGAGGAGAGGGTGAGGGAGCTGGGCATGTTTAGTTTGGAGAAGAGGAGGCTGAGAGGGGACCTCACTGCCCTCTACAACTAAGGGGGGTTGGATTCAATGATCTCTAGAGGCCCCTTCCAACCCCTAACATTCTGTGATTCAAAAAAAAAAAAAAAAAATCAGCTGAAATGAAGAAGGGATTTGACCAAAATATTAACATATTCAGGTAATCATGTAAAGGAAACAGAATATAGTAACTGGTGTACTGGTCATGACACAATAGGATATTTTAGTTACTTAGATATCCCAAATACAACACATACAAATGAAATGCTATCCATAATGTTTCTGGAAGAGATCAACGACAGAGTTCAGTAACAGAGGTCTGAAACAGAAAGTAGGGAAAATGAGTTATACAGAAGGCTCTATCACTGCTTCTAGTATCTAAAAGGCGAGGTTTTTATCCTGCAAGTTAGCATTTGAATACAGATTGCAAATTCTGAAAGGTGACCGTGATATGAGTTCATGATGCTTAGGAAAAGAGGGAAGGTAAACAGGAAAATAAAAAATACCTAAATTTAATCCAATACCAGAATCCAGCTCCTGAACATAGTTTCCATCTGCCACTAGGCCTAGTCTGGGACTCTCCTGGTGCCTGCTACAGAGCATCAGTTCTGAAGGTGTTGTAATTGCCATCACAGGGGGTTGGGTTCAATATTGGTTTTATATATGTTTGTATGTATTCCATTTTTATTATTATTATTTTAATTTTCAATAAAGCTGTTTCAGTACCCTTTTCTAACTGCTGTCTCTTTCCCTTATTCCCTTTCTCTTCTCCTCTGGGGATGGAAGGGGGGTTAACAGAGAGCATCTGTTATAGGTCTAGACGGCTGCCCTGACCCTAAACTGTGACAGAGAGCAAAAGCATCAGATGAGTAATTCAAAAGCAAGCCTGTATGGATTTGAGAGATGACAGAAAAATCATTGGTCTCCAAGCATGTAGCAGAAATCAAAAAGAAATGAAAGAGTATTTTCTCCTTTCCAAGATATAAAAAGAAGCATAATGCAGCAAGTTCAAGGATAGATTTCAAGCCAGACTGCACAGAAAAGGGCAGCAAAGCATAGAATAAATTGTCTGGAAGTCTTCATCCTCACAGATTTCCAGCAGGAGACCAGATGAGTATCTGTCAAAAAGAAAATAAGTACACTAATAGTTCCTTCCATTTAATTTTTCTTTTTTTTTTTTTTTTTTTTTTTTTCTCTCTAGGTTTTTTGGGGATTTTGGTTGGTTGGTTGGTTTTGGTGTGGGTTGTTTTTTTTTTTTTTCTGTTTGTTTGTTGGGGTTATTTTATGAACTGGAACACCAGCCTTTTTCTTAAACCTGGTATGGTAATTAAACCATTTATAAAATACCTTAGATTCTACCTCTGCCTCTACCTTTAGGTACAGAGCACAGCTGACAGCTGTTGACATCATTCTCCAGGAATATTGTTTAACACCAAGCTGGTTTGTTTGTATTCACAATAATTCAAATAAGAATTTTGATTTAACTCTACTATAATGTAAAAATACATCTATCTGCTTTCAGCATTTATCAGGAACATTACAAAATAGCAGAAAAACATTAACATTTTCTTCTTGAAGTCTAGTTAAGTTCCCATCTAGTTCCTGCTGTTTGCCTGGTCCAGGTTTTCAAGATTGCTGCAGCATCAACAGTAACAATAATAATAACTAAAACAGTAAGAGTATCAGGTGTGTATGTACATCACTATATAACTTATAATGTTTCAACCAGCATAGAAATTTATCAGAATCTAGATCATTTTATACTTTTGTTCCTGCTTATAGAAAAATGATTACATATTTCCACTGACACCACCAGAAATCTGTAATTGGAAATGACACTGGAAACATGAATGACCAGAATCATTACCTGTTCCCAAAGTGACTTGGCTTCCTAAATGTTTAACTATACTTTCACGTTGGTGAAAATATTGAAATCAGTAGAGCTATTCCTTTCTAAAACTGGACTAACAGTGCAGAGTCAGACTGAATCACAAGGAAAAAAAGAAAAAAATAAGTATTTACAACCAAACAGTAATGCCTGAAACAGTTTTAGTATTAACAGTTCTGACAATTCAGTATTTCTCAGCCAGGATTGTGTAGGATAAGGACAATCATATCTGCATGATATATTACTGCACCATTAAGTGGATGTGAAGCATCCATCACTGGCCATCGCTAGACCAGGATATGGAAATCACTAAAACATTCTGTTCTGGAACAAACAGTGCCCGAACTCTCAAGTACCTGACCTTCAGCTAACACATTCATACCTAACAAACTCATGAGTAAATGTCTGCAGAAGTGAAACAGGAGAAAACTGACACTTTTGGTGACAAATTTTCACTCTTTACTAACATATAAACATGTTTATAAACATAACCAACAGAAGCTTCATTACAAACAGCTATTATAAAACTTGTCTTCCAGAGGACTTTAAAACCATTTTTGCTTAGTTACATAAACCAAAAAAAGTGGAAACTATGCTTCTATAATGTGCTGTAACATATTTCAGAATAATGTATTATTGTGCAATGCTACAGAGTAACCTCATGCTCTTAATGTGAAATTGCTACTGATATTATTGAAAAGCTTCATTTCCCATCTTAATTTCTACTCTAGATTCATTTGTTGTTTTTCCATGGTCACAACATATTCTGATGTGTTGTAGAAATGTCACAGTTTTGTGATGTCCTGTCAAAAATCATAGTAGTATTACAAGGTATGTCATTAATGGTCAGTGCCTGACAACAACATTAGACCTTATTCATTAAATTGGCTTTATTAGTGGATTTTTACTGTTTGGATAATAACTGTGAGTAGTAGAAGTGAGAATACTTTCACAGAAAAAAAGCTTATTCCAAAAAAGGAAAATTCATTCCCCCAAGCAACGCTTTACAGTGTCATTACTTCATTTTAAGCTTCTATAATTCCTTTTAAATCAAGTAATTCTTTATGTCAGTTCAGATTTCACATAGAACTATAGAGTTGTACAGTTGCCAGGGAAAACTTTAGGCTTTTTTCCCCTTTCAATTTTCTCCAATTTTGAATAAGAATCTAAGAATCTTTACAATAACATGAAGGAAGAAAATAACCAGTAGAGAACAGGTGAAATTTTCAAAAGCAGTCCTTGTTGGATTTACTCACCTTACACAGATGACTTGTCCTAAAATGCCTTGCAAAATCAAGACTTGCTTGAATTTCAGTAATGTCTTTTACTTACAGGTTTGTCATTCACTTAGAACAAAGATTTACCTTCTACCCATATTGTCCTCATATCCTGACTATTCTTGACTGATGGAAGCAGGTTTTAAATTCAGTTGGGTGTTACATCTCCTGGGATCTTCTAAATCAAGGGAAAACAAACGTGCTCGCCACTTAGTCCACTAGTTCACTGACTATTTTGCTAAAGCTGCAGATTTTGCCAAATAAATGAAGCACTGTAAGAGCCACTACCAACATCTCTTGTTTGCAATTTGTTCCTACTTTTAGAGGGATATTCATAGTGCATAGATACATTGGTGCAGATTGCTGAAACTGCAGCTTAAAATCAGTATCATAATGCTCTTTTTCAGTTTTCATATTTAGATTTTATAAGTGTTCTGAAATGATTAACAAGTTCATTTAAATTTCCACTCAATCTCTGATTGTTTTTCTAAGCTCTTTTCCCATAGGAAATGAAGATAAAAGTAAGAGATGAGGTGCTCTTCAAATTGATTTCCTCTTTCAAAAAAAGTTCCAATGAATAAGCTCCAAATTAAAATACAGTGTTGCTGTTAAATCCTTGGCTTTAGCTGACATATATGCTCCAAAAGAAATTAAATCAGTGGAAGAAATATCAGGACCTTATAATTTTGCTATAGAATTTATCCTCCAGTTCCATTATATTGTTTCTTACTAGACTATCAGTCATCTGTTTACTAGTCAGACACAGGTTGAAATAATGAAATATAAAATAAAATATAAAATTAAAAAAAAAAATAATCTGAAACTAGAAAACTCACAATGCTACCCGAGGATAATTTTTTCCACTATATTTCTCTTTTCTTACCCTCATTTTTTCCCATTACTGATCCTCCTAAATAGTTTCAAATTTGATTCATGGATTTCCACATGGGAAGGCACTTGGGTTTGTATAAAGCCTCATTAAAGTCAATAGATATCCCTGGGCATATTTGATTCTGTCTACATCAAGCTCCATGGATTAGTTTCTTGGAGCAAATACCAGTATTTTCAACTTTGTATGCCCAAAGCAAGTCATTTATATGAAAGTGGCACAATTTCCAGAAGAACTGACAACCAAGTACACCCAGGAAAGCTGATGTGAACAGCAAAAGATTTATTTTTTAAGTGAGCATTTTTTATCTGCACGATCACTAGTGAAAAGAAAATTGGAGTACTGCAGCTTGATTTTTGAACTTTAGAAGAGAGACTGACAGACTGAAGAAAGATCACAGAACAAACCCAGATCTTAACTGAGGTAAAAATATATGAAGGAGAGATAATTAAGGAGGCACGTCTGTTTACTTAAAAGAAATGCCTGGAATATTATTTAATTAAAATATTTGAATACCTCTAAGAAGATACAATACCAGCCTTTTTTAAAAATAGTACTTTAAGACAAAAAAAAACACAACCCACCTTCTTTAAAACTCTGGATACTAAATCCCTGTAAATTTATATTAAAAACAAAGGCACACATGTCATTAGAAGAAAAGTCAGTGAGACAGTCCTCAAAATAAATTACTGAAAGAACAGTTCTCTATTTCTAGACAACTTCATTTCAAGTTTGTAATTGTCCTTCTTCAAAATATATTTTATCCAAACAGAAACGTGGCAGTTTAACACAAGTGTTCTTGAAGGAAACTCTGTGGCATATGGTTTTAATATCATATATATATATGGAG
>JAOEGS010006851.1:0-20274 GCA_025447755.1 Corythornis vintsioides
GCAGGGGGGTTGGACTAGATGATCTTCTAGGTCCCTTCCAACCCCTAATATCTGTGAATCTATGAATCTATGAATCTCTCGCAGGCAGCACTGGGCTGTCGGGCAGCACAGGTGCTGATGCAGTACTGCATCCTGGCCAACCACTACTGGTTCCTTGTGGAAGCTGTCTACCTCTACAAGCTGCTCATTGGGGCCGTCTTCTCGGAGAAGAATTACTACAGGCTCTACCTCTACCTGGGCTGGGGTAGGGGCCACCCGGGCATGGGGGGGAACTGGGGGGCCTGGGAAGGGTGCAGGGCAGGGGCTTTGCTGATTCTGAGTGTCCCCACTGTCTTGTTCCCCAGCCCAGGGATGGTCTCTCACCTCAGGCGGGTGCTTGGTTTTACAGGGTTTGCTGTGTGACTTGCAGGGACCCCAGTGGTGTTTGTGGTGCCCTGGATGGCTGCCAAGTACCTGAAGGAGAATGCAGAGTGAGTAGGTAGGGATGGGGGGGAGGGGGATGTCCTTCCAGGATGCTCAGCCCCAGGCTGGGGTTCAGGCTTGGCTGGGGTGGAGGACAGAGACTGCTGAGGGTCTCTGACCCAGCTCGCTGGGGCTGGCACATTCTTGGCCTCATCCTGCACCCCCTGGCATGATGTGATGGTGCTGCTCTATGTCTCCCTGGGCAGGTGCTGGGCACTGAACGAGAATATGGCTTACTGGTGGATCATCCGCATCCCCATCCTGCTCGCCTCCCTGGTAGGGGGGCACCCACTAGCCCCATGAGTGTTTTTTTTCATACCAGCTCTCTAACGCCCAGGTTCTTGGGGTCTGTGCTAAGCCCTATAAAATAGAGCTGGGGTTGCTGCTTCCAAGCTAGGATTTAGGGATAATGGGAGGGCAGAAAGGGTGGCTCTGGGGCCCTGGCACCACTGCGCTGCAGCAGGCTTGGAAGTATAGCAGGGTGTCACCTCCAGGCTCCCCAAGGCTCCATCATGGGCAGGATGGACTGCTGGGCTGCATGTGCCCCGCTGCTCTCTCCCTCTCCCAGATCAACCTGCTGATCTTCATGCGTATCCTCAAGGTGATCCTGGCAAAGCTCCGTGCCAACCAAAAGGGCTACGCAGACTATAAGCTGCGGTGAGCTGGGGGAAGGGGCTGGCCGTGGTCCTCCCTGGTCTCGGGGCTATACACCACATACACCTCATTAAACAACCACCCTGAGATATCTCAGATCTCATCCGTGCCTGCACCTCTACCCCCCGTCCTTTAGGGGTCCTCTTACCCTCTTTCAGGCTGGCCAAAGCTACTCTCACACTCATCCCCCTCTTTGGGATCCATGAGGTCGTCTTCATCTTTGCCACTGATGAGCAAACCACAGGCATCCTGCGCTACATCAAGGTGTTCTTCACCCTCTTCCTCAACTCCTTCCAGGTGAGGTAGGACAATGACATGTCCTTGCTCTCCCCTGGGAACAGTATGGAGCAAGAACTTGGGAGTTGCCTCTTCCAGCTCAATCTCCCCTTGGTGCCATCCACCAGATATGCTCCGTCTGTGGCTGGGCTTGGGACACCAGCTCTCCTATCCCCATCCCTGTTGTGTGACAGGGCCTCATATGTTCTCTAAGGCATTGGTAGCAGAGGGACCTTACCCCAAAAGTACCCAGAAATGGCCTAGGGACACTAAGCCCACCCCAGCCCTGTGAGAAGGGGTGAGGGTGGGGACTCACTTCCCTTGTCTCCCTGCAGGGTTTCCTGGTGGCCATACTCTACTGCTTTGCCAACAAGGAGGTATGTACCTGCTACAGCTTCTGCTCAGGGCTGGAGCTCAATCTCTGCCTTGGCCAGTGGCTTTGCTAGACCCCCCTTGCCTGCTCTACCTCTAGCAAGGGCACAGCCAGAGAATAGCCCCCACTCTCTCCTACACTATGGCAGGTGAAGTCAGAGATGAAGAAGAGGTGGCAGCTCTGGAAGCTCGACCACCCAGCGCTCTGCTGCACCCAGTGACTGGGGGACTCGGCTCTGCAGAGCCAAGGGTGAGGGGTTGCTGGCCATGATGGACACAGGGGCCTGTCTGAAGGGCAGGGGACCATGGGGAAGCCATGCTGTGGCAGCACCCACGTGGGACAATTGGACTGTGACCACTGTCTCAGCTGTGTTGCACCTGAGAGCAATAGAACTGCTGGAGAGGATGTTTCCCCCTGTAGTCCAAGTCTGAAAGGTGACAGGAACCCTTGGCTCTCACTGGCCATTGATGCTCATCAGAAGAGCCTCACCTCACTGGGGCTGCTGCTACCACTGCCCAAACACCATCAGCTACCTCTGTTGGCATCCACCAGATGTGCTCATAGAAATGCCCCTTCCTGTCCACACCAACCTGGACATCACAGTGGCGGGAGATGAGGCCTAGCCCTTAGCTGAGGGCAAGCAGCAGGGAATGGGAGAGCTGCTCATCCCAGCACTGCCACCCAGCTCTGCTGCCCCACTGCAGGGATGAACAAAAACCTTCTGCTGCACCCCAGGCCCTGCCAGCACTGCTGTGATCCAGGTCATTGCCTCAATACTCACAGGGACCATCTCACCACCCCCCCTGAGAGCTCCTAAAGTCACCCTGCACAGCTTCTCTTCATAGCAAGGTGTTGCTTCCCCTCTATTCACCATCCTCCTCACCCCTACAGAGCACAACATCAGTACCCACCTCCCTCCTTCCTGTTGCACAGCTTCTGGCTTCTTCCTCTGAGCCCCACAGGGCTCACAGAGAGCAGAGCCAAGGCAGGCACATCTGGCACTTCCCACAGCACCCAGCACCACCCCTCTCCTAGCAACCCTAGAGCAGGTGTAGGGGAGAACAGAAGACAGGACAGCAAGAGCTGGCTGGGAGCTGAATCCACAGCCCGGCCCAGCATCCAGCCCAGCCAGCTCCTGCTCCCAGGAGGGAGAATACTGAAGCCCTGGGGAAGGGACCACACTTAGCTCAGGAACCACTTTGCTGGTGAAAGGCTGGGGGTTTCAGCAGCAGCTGTGCAACAGCTGGGTTGCAGCTGTTTGCTTGCCAGGAGGGTGCAAAGGCAGTGGCTGCATAGGCTGGTGAAGCCCAGGAGCACCTACATCTCTATCTTTGCAGGGAAGCATCAGAGGCCATGCAGTTCATTGTTCAGAGGCAGCCACACACACCTGGCTCACAGCTCCTGTTGTGGGAGTGATCACAATGTTAGATCCTGGTGCTCTCATCAATGTAAGCCCCATGAGGCCATGTTGTACATTGTTTCTTCAGATGTAAATAAACATTTATTTTTCAGCCCATGGAGAATGGGGCTTTTCTCTACTCTGAGTGAGGGTAATGGCTCTGGGGCTGCTTAGACCAGGGCACTGCTTTGCCCTAGAGCACACACTCACAGCACCCCTGTCTGGATGTGCCCCCTCCCTGATGGTACAGAGGGGAAAGCAGGAAAATAAAACACTTCACATGGTGATAAATAACACCAGTGACCCCAACCCTGCACCAGCTCTGGTATCAAACCACCACATGCAGACCAAGAGAGTGGGCAGAGCCTCAGGGGCAGGACCTGGGGTGGCCTGGATTCTGCTCTGCTCTTTGCTCCAGCAGCCCAGCACCAGTGCATGCAGCTGGGGCCCTGCAAGAGGAGCTGGTGCCCAAGCTGATAGAATCCACACTGCTTTAGGAAGAGAAAGCTGGGGTAGCTCCAGGTACAAGCTGGTCTCCCTAATAAGCAATAACCCTATGGTTCCAGGTACCCTTGGAGGAGCTGCTGCAGCCAAGATGAAGCTGAGAAGATACAAGTAACAATTAGACTTGATCATTGTCAAGGTCTCTTCCAACCAAGATAAGTTCTCAACAAGGACCTTGAATCATAGTATGGGAGCCATTGCCAGTTCTCTTGTGGCAGAACTGGGTATGAATATGGAAAGCCCTGGTATCACCCCTAGGCCCCCCATTGAAGTGTTATAGGAAACAGCATGACACTGCTCCATGCTCATCTGTCCAAACACCAACTCAATTTGTGTTGAGATAAACCAAGCAAGTCATAGAACAGACTAGCTTGGGGTGGAAGGAAGGTTTAAAGACCATCTAGTCTCACACCCCTGCAAGGAACATTTACAACTAAAGCAGGTTGCTCAGATCCTCTGCCACCATCAACTGGTCTGGTGTCAGGGATGGGGCATCAACCACCCTTCCAGGCAGCCCGAGACCCTTTTTAGAGATGTTGCCCTACTTAAAACTTTTGGCAATTGCTGGTGGATGGGGGCCCTGGTGACCATCCCTCTCTAGTGAGGGATCAGAGATTGGCTGAAGGTTTACTGGAGTACAGGCCTAGCACCAGATCACACAAGAGCTGGGCACAATCAGTACTTCATCCTGGGAGGAAATCCCCAGCACAGAACTCAATAAGGCATAAACTCATTTCTGAATTTGTGCAGATACAACTTTTGCCATACAACTAGGAGCTTCTGAGGGCTAAAGTAGTCATGTCCAAGCAGGCAGGAAACAGCCACGCCCTCAGAGGAGCACATGCTTTGCTACCCATTTTCTGCAGCTCTGACCACTGAAGTCCCCACACCACCTACTCAGCTCATGTTGCTGCTCTCACAGGAGCCAGGCAGGATGGGGAAGCCCCAGAACCCTCAGCATGCACCCACCTGGGAGAGGCTGGACAGAACTGTCTGTATTCCCAATTAACCTGAAATAAATCAGCAAGGTCATTCAGGAGCCTATAACCCCAGAGAAACCCACATACCAGAAACAGCTTTTCAGATTTTATTTTTCTCAAACAAATAAACAGTATTTTATTCACTGTTTGCCTCAGGGTAACACCAGACTCTGCTGCCTGCAGAACCACCCTTTCAGCAATGAACATTTAAACTCCACTCCTTCAAGGACTGCCTCCCCAAAGAAACACTAGTACATAAAGTCTTCACCCTGATGTCCCCTTTGGGCTACTCTACAACTCTTTGTCTTTTTATCTGGGATCCAGCAACACCTTTTTAGGAGAGACTCTCCTTTTCCTCCATGCATACACTACTGCTTCTCATCAACTTTTTCCCACCCCTCAAGCATTAGAGTCTGAAATGTACCATTTGACATAGCTGTTCCCAGGGAGCACAGATATACCATTTCAGCAGGACAGTCAAAGGAGATGTCACCTTTACCAGATGCAGACTGACTTCCAAGGCTGCCTAACTGATCTTGGGCAACCAAAAGAGAAGGGGCAACCAGCTCCAAGGATGGAGCCATAGTGGAGTTTTACCTTTTGACATCTCTAATCAAGGACAAAAAAAAAAAACCCAAAAAACAAACAACAACAAAAACAGAAGGAAGACACTTTTTCCCCACACCCATCTTCCCAAAGACTGTTCCAGACTCAAGGCCATCACACTCCACGCTTCAGGTTATAATTTTCACCCAGTTCCACTCCCCCACAACCCCCCACCCCTGAACTTGGTAATGCAGATGAACAGTGTCACTGGAAACTATTTTACACCAACATAACTAATACCAGCACCCTTGTGGCTGCTCACCCAGCTCCAAGAGCCAGGCAGTCTCTCTAGGGACACTGCTGTACCCTTTGAGAACACCCACACCACAGATGCAAAGACTGTCTTGGCAGAACTATTTCCAAAGAGTAAAGTGTGGAAATCAAAGGCAGGCAGTGGTTGAGGACCAAAGCTTTGCACTGCAGCTCCATCTGGGATGTGATTTTTGCTGCCCAGTTCCCCAGAGAACAGTTGTCCCTCAGTTCTTGTGCCACTTCCCAGAGGCACGGGATGCTGAAGTCTCAAGCTCTTTGCTCTCTCTCATGTCCTTCCAAGGAACATCTGCCTTGTAACCACTAGTGTTGGGATCTTGGCACTGCCAAAACAGATCAACAGTCTCTGCCACAAAGCATTTCCCACAAAAGTGAGTTGGACATGATAACAAACAAACCCTACAGAGGGCAAAAATCTGAACAAACCAGGGTGGGCTTGCGGTTTGGGATGGCAGAGAAGCCAACATTCCAGCTAGAGACTAGAGCTGCACAAGCCTCATTGAAGCTCAGTAAGCCAAACAAATACACTAACTTTACCCACCAACAAGAAACCTGCCTTCCTTACTGCTGCCTCAGGTATGTTTTCTGGGTCTGTGCCAAGAAACTTTGCATATATTGGCACACTTTGTGCCAATCCACATGGCATATAAAGAACCAAAGCAAGGGTCAGAGACCTTTGGGAGGATGGGATACATAAAAGGATAATCAATTGCTTTGGTAAGTGTCATCTTTAAACACCACACAGCCCTGAATGATGAGGGCTGAAGGAAGCTTAAGGCAGAGAAGGTCTCTGGGCTCAGTGCTTCTCCTCAATCCATTTTGTTTTGATATGAACAATGATGATCCCAAGAACCCAGACAACAGTCAGGCCCAATGAGCAGCTGGGGTGTTGCTTTCTGCTGTCTCTTGATCTCCCAGGCATGTTCAATGGCTGAGCCCTTCTTCCACACCCACCAGCTGCTGGGGCTCTGCGGAGCTGCCGGCACAGTCCAGTTGCTCTCTCCCAGGCACACTCAGCTTCCGGGTGGAACAGTCACCCGACGTCAGTATTCCTGCAGCCACCAGGAATAAGAGAGAAACTAAAGGACAATCACTCTTAATGGGACAGACAAAGGGATTTTCCAAAGGGAAAACAAACAGGGCATGTAAGGTCTAGAGTAGGGCCTCAGCATGCAGGCTGTGAGTACTGGGCATATGGCTGTCACATGCTGTGAGAAGCAGTGTCCCCCTCCATGCCACAGCCCTCTGTGGCTGTTGTCAGCTCCCACTCACCCTTCCTGCTTTGTTATGGCTCAAGCCAGCTCTGCCCACTGTGTCCTGGGGCTTGGAGCTTCTGAAGGTTTTGTGTCACAGTCTGCAGAGCTTTTCCTGAGGACAAACCAAATGGGAACACAGTGTTAGCAACAGGACAGCACACAGAATTGGATGTTGTCTGTATTCAGCCACTGTTATCCTGCCTCTGGGCTGCTCTCTCTGCATCTTCCAGTGCCCCAAATGCAGGGGTGTCTCTCCTCTTCAGCTGCCTGTTGCTGGGACAACCATCAGGAGAACAAGACACAGGCATTGGGAACCACTCAAGCAGCTCTGAGCACAGAGCAGGAGATGCAGGGAACCACATCCTTCTCTCTCTAAGTCTGGACCTGTCAGCAGAGGGCAAGGCAGAGCCCAAGATCTGCACAAAGAAGAAAACATCAGCACCCACTTCAGTCTGAAGCCTTCCCTGAAGGAATGGGGAATGGGTCTCTCCAATCAGTCACTGTCAAATCATTGAAAGCCTACCCAGCCCTGCCTTCCCTCCAGCACAGCAGTCACTTCACATATCCCAAGTCCTCCTCAACCTTACCCATTTCTCCCACACACTCCTCTAGGACAGCTGACAGTTCAGGCAAGCTCAGAGACTTCAGTGAAGGTGATAATTCTTCTAGTACTGCAAGGAAGAGGAACCACACTTTCAATCTGCATGCTCAGTGACAGAGAAAATACAAGGGTTTGGTGCAGCTGTGAGCACCCATATCCAAAGCTCCACTTAGGGGTTCTGAGCCACATGGGAAGGCAGCTTCAACAGCCTGGGACAAATTGACTGGGAGGGATTTTCATACTTCTACCACTAAGAAATGTAAGGTTTTTTTAATACTGGATGGGTCATATAAGAATTGCAGAGATTAAGCATAGAGAACAGAAATCAATAGGATCTTACTCATCTCACTTTTAACTTAAAAACAGCAAAGGGCATGACTCCAGAAGCATGCCACAGGCAGCAGCAACATTTGTACCCCCTCAGGATAAGAAGCTGGTGGATCAAACCTGCCCAGCCATGTTTGTCCCAGAATCTGAAGAGCACAAACCCAGAGAGAGACAAGGAACCAGCCTTGGCTGCGATTCAGGCCTTGCTCTAGCACACAGAGCAGTCACACCTAAGGAGCCCCACTCTACAGCATAGGCAACAGAAGGCCCACCAAGCAGGGCTGCCAATAGGTCCCTGTGTTTTTAGCACAAACAGCTTCCAGACCCACCAAATTTCCAAATTGATAAGAGGCAAGAGTTGCTGAGAAACTATTGAATTAAGTCCAAATGGCCCAAGTGCTTTAAACACTTTCCCAGATCAAGGACTTGTATATTTAAATTTAAGGGCTTAGCTGCTCATCTGTTTCCAAATAACTTCTTGCTTCATCCTTTCAGCAACAAAATCCAAGCAGGTGGCTTGCTCAGGGATGTCATCCTCTTTACCCACCCCTTGCACCCATTCTGCAGCTAGATAATCTCCTCACCCAGATGCTCACCAGGTCGCCTGCTCTCACCCACTCCTGGCTGCATCTCCATGTCCAGCACTCCGCCAACAGCCTGCTCTTGGGTTAGCCGGGAGGACAGCTCTGCTTGACAGGATCTGCCAAACAAAACAAAGTCCATCAGCAGTGCACAGGGACACCTCTTGGAACAACATGCCAGGCTGTTTTGCACTCCTACATCCTGCAAGTACCTGCTTGGGGTGCCGAGGGACCGCATCTAACGCCCTGGGTTACAAACTGCTTCTTGTTCCTTCCCAGGAAGAGGAAGACGTGCCCCAAACAAAGCTGAGGGAGCTCTCCACTGTCCCCATCTCCACAGCAATCTCTGCCCCTGTGCACAGAGGAGCTACAGGGGGAGAAGAGAAGGAGGGGGCAGGGTGAGCAGGAGAAAGCCCAAGCCAGGGGCTGTGTCTGGTTTATACAAGAATCCAGCCTGATGCAAGGTTTCTAATGAGCAAATGAAGCTACCTCAGAGGCACTGGGTTAAAGCACAAGACGCCCCCCAAGTTCTCTGGGTAACATCATCCCATCAGTTCCAACAGGGCATGGCAGGGCTCTTTAACCAGGCAGCCTCAGCTCCTCAGTTACAGGGAAAATACAAGTGCTGTGCCCCTCACAGGTGAGAATATTGCCCTGCTGTCCTGGAAACAATCCTAGTTCACTCTTACCTCAGAAGTGAGCACGCACCATTCCCTGTTAGGTTAGGATCTATAAGCAGTAGGATTAATGACACTTAAGGCCACATCTGCTCTATCAGTGAGCAGAACAGGGCCTATGACAGGAGTCCAATTGGGGCAGGGAGAAAAGCACCTCAAAGGCAACAAGAGGTATATTAGGAGGTGTGGGAAGACAGAATTGGAGGGCAGTGGTATGAATGAACAAAGCAGATTTTTCTGCTAGATGTTAGATGTGAGAAACTTATTCTTCACTAGCCAGGGCAAGACACTGCAAGTCCTTGGAGATGGTTTGGAAGTTAGAAACTCTTGCCTGCATTCACCTGGTCACTAAATTATACACTGGTCACTGGGTCTCAAACAAAGCACTTTGTCTTTTAGTTCCTTCTATTTGAAGCAGGAGCAGCCAGCACCTCTGAAAGTCCAGCCATTTACAGCTTATGCATCCAACCAACCAAAGGCTTCACATCTGCTCACATGGCTGTAGCTTTCCACTAGTCAGGTAGGATCCAAAACAGGTTCAGATGCCACCTGGTAAGCTCTCCTGCCTTACTCTAAGCATCACCACTAAGACTGCCAGAAAGACTTCTGATCTCTGTATGTAGCAAATCCTGTTTACCAGTAGCCTCAGTGCCATTTCCTGGGAATGACTTACTTGATCTGATCCAGCAGGACTCCAACATCCTTGGTGATGGCCTGAGCATCTCTGAGCTGGCACTGGATATTGTTCCAGGTCTCATCCCGCTCCATCAAACAGCTCTCAGCCACAGCACGCAGCTTCTGCTCCTGGCATACCTGGCCCTTCATCACCTCCACCTCTTCACACCTCTACAGGAGAGAGGGAAGGATTAGGCTAGGAGTACTGCACAGCACTTGTGGGCCTGGTCTGACAGCCCTGAAATCCCTGATGTTTTAATGGTTGAAGCAGCCAGAGGGTTCCTGCAACAGTGCACCCAACCCCAGGGGAAAGGAAGCTAGATAAGGCTTGTACACTGAGTAAAGCTTCTCTCCACACCAGGACCAGCCCCACAGTCACAATCCCCTTTCCCTCTGTTTGCAAAGATACTCAATAGGCCATGTTTCCCCAATTAGATTTATCTCTACTAATGGCTGCACAACTTCACCCTAAAAAAAAAAAAAAAAACCACTACTGGAAAGAGCAGGTACTGAATTCCTCCCACTCACCCTTTGAGCTCCCAGGTGGAAAGAAAAACAGAAAGCACAGGATTGGGGAAGCCACAGTTAGTGTTACCTGATCTACCCAGTGTGTCCACTGAAAATCCTACCTTTTCCTTTACCCCAGACTATCACAGAATCCCAGCATGGTGGGGGTTGGAAGGGACCTCTGGAGATCATCTCATCCACCTTCCCTGCTCCAGCAGAGTCACCTAGAGCAGGGGGCCCAGGATCACATTGTCCAGGCAAGTTTGGAATTTCTCCAGAGAAGGAGACTCTACAACCTCTCTGGGCAGCCTGGGCCAGACTCTACCACTCTCAAAGTTAGTTTCTCCTCCTGTTGAGACAGCCTCCTGTGTTCCAGTTTGTGTCCATTACCCCTTGTCCTGTCATTGGGCACCACTGAAAGTTTGTCCTCATCCTCTTGCCCCCCATAAGCCCTTTTATCTATTGATCAGATCCCCTCTCAGGCTGCTCTTCTCCAGCTAAAGAGCCACAGAGTTCTCACCTTTTCTCAGCAGAGATGCTCAAGTCCTATCAGCATCTTTGTAGTCTCCATTGGACTCTCTCCAGTAGTTCCTCCAGAGGCACAGCAAAAATATGCAACCACTCACCATGGTGTGATAAGACAGAGCATCTCACAGCAGACTTCTTACCTTGTGCAGCTGAATGGCCAATTCCTGCATCTCAGCCTCCAGCCGGTCAGCATAGGCCAGCTCCAGGGCATCACTGGGGGGCCGAGCGTTGCTGTGCCATCGGGCAATGGCAGAAGTCATCTTCCTCTTTGGTCCAAACAGACTGAAGAGAGAATGGCACACTCAGGGACCAAACTCTGCACATCATTTGTCCCTAGGCCCAAGGGGATGCCATGAGGGCCTCTGCAGCCCCCAAGGCACCTCCAAAACCAAACCAACCTCCAAAACCTCTTGGCCTTTTACAGCCAAGAACTAGGGTAAGTCAAAAGTGGTGTAGGGACAGGCAGAACTGAAAAGCATTCACTAGACAAGACTTCCCTGACCAGGTTGTGCGTGGTTTGTAAAAAAAGAAAGATGTAAACTACACTAGAGACACTCACGTGATGCCTATTTCCTTCAGATCACTCTCTGTGAGGGTCAGGAAAATCCGGAGGTCAACATCTTGCTCCTCAAACACTTGCAGATACTTCAGGCACCCAATCTGCTCAAGGAACGTTGCCAGGTCCTGCAGCCCATCCAAAACAACCTTATTTATATCCTTATACTCAAAAGCATGACTAGTCCTCTTAACCATAAAGATCTGTTTCCTCATGTTGCTGTTGTGCCTTCCTGGGTTCTAGCAGAAGCTGTGACTTCCCCTAGTCAACTGACCTTCTCCACACACACACCAGGACTGGCCTATCTGCCACAGCCATTGGCTCTTCCAATAAATGCAGAGAAGACAGACACACCAACACTGACACCAGCCCACAGCACTGCCATTTTTGTGAGCACACCGACAGACCTCAAAGCTCTGGGAATACCCCTCCAAAAAAAAAAAAAACAAACAAAAAAACAAAAAAAAAACCCAACACTTCAGGAAGCAATTATTTTTTCAAGAAGTTGATTTTTCAAAAGCATTTAAGGTTTGGAATCAAAGGTACTTTGGTGATTGCTTCCCTTTTACCCAAGAAAGCAACTTAAGCAACTTTGGGCAAGCATCTCATGTGATACAGTGATAGTCAGGAACAGTTCAGAGATGCCTTTCTGTGAGTAGTTAGTTACCTGGGGTCCAGTGTAGACAGGGGGCTCAGGAAGGATGAGGTGTTGACTACAGCCCCCAGCTTCCCCTGGGCAGTGGGTCCACTGGCTGTCACTGTTGCTGTAGCGGTTTTTGATCTTGAAGTTCTTGGCTTGTTTCCGACTAGGGGGACTGTTTGCATGGTCAGAATCCTGAAAACAAACCCCACAAAATGTAAAGGTCAAGGATGATTGTGCAAAGGCATCAAGATACTACAGTTCACAAGTATGGGCTCCCAAGTCCCAAGCTCTAAATCCAGGCAGTATACCACAAACAGGCAAGGAAGACTAACAAGGCAAGGAAGACTAACAAGGCTCTTAGGAAGGGCTGAATCAAGTCAGTCCCAAGACAGCAGCTTAGTACCCTGTTATTGTATCAGGCTCTGGCAATCCCATCTTAGAAAGCAACACAGAGAAAAAAGTAACACTGAATCCTCCTTGAAATACCAGTGTGCTGAGACTGCACCTGTGAGAAGATCCTCAAGACAGAGGACTTGTACTCATGTTCAGCACTATCACCCCTCTGTACATCAGCCTCAGAGCTGTTCTGAACCATGGAGTAGCCTCCAACTTCCTCCCCTTTCTGTACTTCAGAGATGCCAAGAGAGTGCTGCTACTCTTCTCTAAATCATACTGCACCACCTGCTCTCTCACCAAGCTCAAGGATTGACCCAGCTCCAGCAAGTCTTGTCCTTTGAGTACCACCTAAAGAGAAGTCTGCAAAGAGTCCAGAAGTTGGAGAGAACTTAAAGGTTACTGACTAGTCATCAACCACCTGTTCTAGAGTGAACATGCTCTGAGAGCTGGCTACTAGCTGGAGCTCAAACAAGCCAATCCATAACCTGCAAACATGGCAAGTGGTTTTCTTGTCCCTGTAATACCACCTTTCCTCTCCCAACCTGGTACTACCACCTCAAGTCATAGCAGGCTGTGGGAGGGTGACAGCACTGGCCAAGCTGAAGGCAGAGGAAGGCAAATGGAAGACCTCACCTCATTGCTTTCCAAGGAGCCTTCGCTGCTGACCCCCAGGGCTTTGGTAAGGCATTCACTGCTGCTGCTGCTGCTCCTAACAGTTCCTAAGTTGTTGAAGGAAGTGTTATCTTCTGGAAAGATTATGAAAAAAAGTTTTATGTTAATTTTTTACATTCTGTGCTGGTTTTGCTAAATGATTACCAGCAAAACCTGCCAGAGATGTGAAGGAAAGAGAAACACAGGCTTCATAGGCAGCACTCATGACACAAGGTGATTAAGACACACAGGCATTCCTCTTTCTTCAAGTCTTTTTGGTACCCCAGAGAAAAAGAAAGCTGAGCATGTTTCTGTGAGCCTCTGAGTTATGGCATGGAAAAGGGTGTTATTATCAAGCCTGCACTCCCATTAAAGTTTAGGAAAAGCCTTTACTTGAGCCCAGAGCCAATGCACAGCCACAACAGCCTTCACTCATTTAGGAACTGCCCATAGATGCTTCCTTTATGCTGTTTCCCAGAATGGTGAGGCTGGAAGGCACCTCTGGAGGTCATTTTGCCCAAATCCCTGCTCAAGCAGGGCCACCTACAGCAGGCTGCCCAGGACCATGTCCAAGGATGGAAACTTCCCAACCTTTTTGACACTCTGCTTTGTGTAGTTACCCTTACAGAAAAAACACCAAACAAAACAAACAAAAAAACCCAACAAAACAAAAAACCAACCAAAAACACCAAAACAAGCATTTCTTTGTGTTCAAAGAGAGCCTCCAGTCTTCCCATTTATACCCACTGCCTCCTGTCTGTCACTGGACACTGCTGACCATCTTGCTCCATCATCTTTACACCTTCCCTTTAGATTGAGAACCCCACTGTAGGCTAAACCAGCACAGTTCTCTCACCCTTTTCCCTGAGAGACACTCCAGTTCTCAGCATCTTAAGGGGAGAATGAACATACAGCCAAGGCAGTCAGTCTCACATCAGGTGTGCACTGCAAGCCAGACGCTTTTCTGGGGCAGGGACTGTACCTCTGCTGCTGCTGCTCTCCATATCCTGCTCGTTAATCGGAGAGGTGACATCCCGGTTCCGGATGCCCTCTGCTGCACAGCTGCCATCAGCACTGAAGGTAACATAGCCCTGAGGAGGAACCTGCTCTGTGTGCAAGAGGAAGGGAGAAAAAGAAAAAAGATTAGGACACCAACTACCAGTGAGGCTCCAACAGGAAAAGCAACCACTCAGGGATTTTAATAAACTGTCTCAACAAGCAGGCATCATTCTAAAAAGCACAGAGAAAAACTGAGGAATGCAGATGCCTGAAGCCTTCCTCCCAGCAACATACATTTCCTGGATTTAGTTGGCTGCATTGAAAAAAGTAACAGGAAACAGCCTCAGAGCAAAGAAGCACATTAAATAGCAGCTTTCAGCATTTCCTCTCTTCTTCAGGCCCAAATTAGCAAAGGGGAAAAACCATTTGCTTCAGAAAGCAAGGTGCCAGCTACTTCCCTCCCCCAGCCATGCACATGTTGTAAAACTAACCCCCCTGCATCTGTGTTCAAACACCAGCAGCACTCAACTGTCATTTAGGAAGCTGGCAGTGTAATTTCAACACAGCCACTGAGATAACATGTATCCATATTAAGATAATAAAGTTCAAAGATGCTTTTATGACAAATATTCTTGGTTATTCTAGGCAATTAGGTAGTCAGCCTGAGAAATACCTATGACAACACCTAAGACAACAAAATATAAATATGAGAAATACCTAAGACAACAAAACACCTACCACTGCATCCAGGAGCTGATACCTACACTGGTAACAGCTTTCTTCTGGCCTACTGCAAAGGCTTTGTAATCTCATTTTTAGTAGTGTGTCAAGCATCATGAACATAAAAACTGACAGGTCTATCAGCAGCAAGCTCACTTCCATAATTTCCTGGCCCACTGTGACCAGCTTGAGGAGGGTCCTCAAACTTTTAAGCCTACCTGTAAAAGGTAAGCTGGACTGTTCCCAGGAGTCAGGGGAACAGTAACTGAGGCAAAAGCACTGCTTGCTCCATACAAGCATTCCACTCATCAATATCCAGCCCTGACAAAAACAGTTCAAAGGGGTTTCATGTTAAACCAAAGACTGGATAGCTTTGTATGATGGTTTTCACTTCTATACAAGCCACACACAAATCCCAGATGAACAGGAAAAACCAAAACTGTCGGCACAGAAAGAGCTACAATGCATCCAGTTAGGCTTCTGTGCTCACCATAGCAAGACTGCTTCTTTCCCCCAGTTCCAACTGCTGTTATCTTAGCCAAAGCCTGAGGCCCATCATGGATGCTGGGACCCTTGGTCCTACGAACTGGTCTCTGTCTCTGGGGAGCAGAGCAAGATTCATCTGAGGAACTCAGCTCATCGTATTTACCTGCAGGTCAAACACAGGCTGTTAGCAACACAGTGATTCATTTACCTAGTTTGTTGCTACTGGTTCTATAAATGTACTGGAAAGAAAAAAGGGTGAAACAGTTTAAGTTAAAGAAAAGGGCCAGACAGAAAAGGTATTGGATCCACACTTCTTCCATTCTCAGAAACACTGGAATTTCCAGGACAGACCCACTAGTACTACTCTATACACACAGAAACATACTTTCAAAACACACACCTCTCTCAAGATTCTATCTTAAAATGAAGCTAAAATCTGTGTTACCTGGACCCCTGCAGAAGACCTTGGGCACTGGGGCTGTGTGCAAATCTATCAGCCCCACAATCTTTGTATGTCCATACTTCATGGCCAGGCTCCGTGCTGTGGCTCCAGTGTTATCTCTGACATTCACCTTCACTCCCTACAGAGCAAAATACATGTTTAAAATGCACATAGGACAAGGCACTATATGCAAAAACTCAAAGAAGCCAAATAATTTTCCAGCTCAGAAACACAGGTTCACCTTTGATACAGTTCAAGCTCCACTATTTTGTTGCCTCTCAAGTTATCAAGTCTCCCCAGTCCTGGAAGACCAAGCAGCCCAGGTGTACAGCTCTTGTGCACTGCCATGGGGAGCTAGTTTGTTTCACCTGAAAAATGTTTGGCATTGCTGCCTCCTTCTGGAAGGAAAGGGGAGCAGTTAAAAGGGCCTCATTCCTATTCATGTAAAAAAAAAAAAAATCAGAGTCCTACCCTTTAATATAAGATACTTTTAGAGAGGACCTGGAGGCTCAAACAGAACACCGTAAAAAAATTGCTGTCAATATCGTGGTTCTCCTCTAAGGACTGGAACCCCATAATTTCATCTTTTCAGAGAACTGACTCAACACTTACGTGACTGAGAAAGTACTGAACAATTATCTCATGGCCAGAAGCAGCTGCTTCCATCAGAGGTGTATATCCATACAATGGTTCCCTAGAGAGGGAACAAACACACACATTACCAGGATAACCAAAGCTGACATATGTCACAGGCTTTGCCAGACTCTAACAGAGCATCTCCAGCCTCTGCCCTCAGCTGATCACAAACTCTGCCACACATCTGCTGTTTTACTGCACTCCGGCCTATCTCAGCAGGACTCCTTGAGGAGATTTATTACATGTTACTCTACTGGCTGCACAGCAACAGATTATGCTTCTAGTTGCAGATCTGCCTTTCAGTGACAAAATCAGTTTCACAGGAGCTAATAAAGCAAGAACCTCTTGCCGACCTCAGGCAATTCAATAGGCAGAACTATAGAGGCAGTTCCCAAGGCACAGGAATGCACTGCACGCTTCAAAACAAAATGAACTCCAAGTACACAGAAAATTCAATAGAAATACTTGTAGAGTGCATTTGAGTCCAGAAGGTGCTGTGCTTGTTTGTTTTCAGAGTTTGGCACCTAATTGAACTAGCAGTAAAGCTAATTTCTCTTGACCTTAGGTAAAGAAACAGTGACAACATGGGCAGGCTTCACTGTTTGTGGGTCACCTGTCCTCAAATTAGCTAAGAGTGTGCCAGGCTTCCTAGGGCACAGGAGGAAAGGCAAAAGCAGACATCTTCTCCCGGTCTGTGTTCACGTGTATTCACATGCCAACTTCCACTTGCATATCTGAAATAACTGAGAAATTAAAAGGCAAATTCATCCTTACTTGCAGTTGGCATTTGCCCCATTGTCCAGTAAGAACTTGACCATCTGCTGATGCCCAGCACTAGTGCAGTGGAACAAGGCAGTCCAACCATGAATATCCTTCATCTCCAGCTCTGCACCTTGCTTCAAGAGAACAGAAAACATCAGAACAGTCTTTATTGCACCCCCAGTGATGGGCTCTTAGTCACTGCCCCTCTGCACTCTGACACCAAGAGCTTAAATCCCAGTCAAGAAGATGAACTCACAAGTGATACAACTTTATCTGCAACTGGTGGAGAATCCTACTCTGTGCATTTAAACCAAGTCTGGTGGCTTTACCCATTTATTCTGGGATACCCACCTGCAGAAGAAAGTAAGCAACACTTTCATTTCCACAGCTTGAGGCCAGCATGAGTGGTGTCTGCCCTTCTGGTGTCGGGATGTTCACATTCACTCCTGCTTCCAGCAGCAGGTGCACTATGGTGTCATGGCCAATGTAGGAGGCATACATCAGGGGAGTCCAGCCACCACAGTTTTTCTTATTTAAGTCCAGATCTCCACTAAACAGAGAAAATATTTCAGCTGAACTACTAGTCTGGAGCTGTAGATCACAGTAGGCTCCTGCAGCCTCTTGCTACCATCATTATACTGCAAGAAGGCTAGAAAAAATAGCACTGAAGCCTGCATGGGAATTCCTACCAGCTCTAGCACCTTTTCCACCAAATCACTAAGGATAGTTTTTATCAGCAGACTTTCCCCTTGAAACTTTGTGCCCAAGCACCCTTTGGGAGCCCCAGTGCTGTGCACATCAGCCAGGGACAATCCCCAAGCAGCAGTCAGGAGTCCCAGCCCCTCCTTACCGCTGAATGCACTCCTGCACCACTTCGTACTGGCCGACAGAGGAGGCCGTATGCAAATCCAGGGGAACGTCCAGCTCTTCCCGACAGATCATTTGACCAACCCCATGCCACATGGAAAGGCTGCGGCTCAGCAGCTCTGACTCACTGGCTTCATCACTCAGTTCCGACATCCCCCCCTGAGTAACAAAAGCAAAGCAGAACTTTCAGCCACTGGTCTCACTTCCTACAGCTCTGAAGTGTCATGGGCTTGGATGGTTGAAAGCATCTCACGGGTAACAGTGTTTCCAATTCCTACCTCTGCTTTGATCCCCTCCTTAGCCTGAAGCGACAAGACTTGCTGAGGAGTTTTTGGTGGCAGTTCTTTCTTGCTGTTGGGGACTGGGATTTGAACACACTGGAAAAATAAAAACCAATGATGCTAAAATACCATCTTTCAGATCTCATTTCAAGGGTTCAGAAGCACTGGCTTTATTTCCTGCCTTCTAATAAAAATATGCCCAAGGCAGCTTTGGATACCTCACCAGGAAAAGACCAGATGACTCTTTAAATACTGATGACATGCTTAGTCTTATACAAAAGGAGGTAATTCTTGGTCCACATGTTTTGTAATTCAGATAAAATTAAGAATTCATGTGTCAGATGCTCCTGGCCTTTATCAATATGTCTTTTATTACAGGATGGCCTGCTTAAATTAAAACATGGTCATTAACAACAACTATCTGCTGCTCTTAAAAAGTAGTTCATATCACCTGGGTAAGGATGCACATTTCATTTTGTCATCAGGTTGCAAGAAGTTGGTTTCAGCACTTTAGAAGCAGCCAGGGCCTGTCTCTGTGAATCCTGGAAATTGCAGAATCCCTTAAAGCAGCAGCTCACCTGCCCATTCGTTACCCAACCATGCCTTGGCCTGCAGGCAGGAATTACACAGCCCATGACATTTCCTGCCAGGCTGAAAGGCTTAATTCCCATCTCTAGCCTCAGGGAGCAATTGCATTTTAATCATTTGAATCACCCACAGGAGAGTGTTCTTGTTTGGCCCTTCATAAAGAGCCATTTGAGAGAGTTGCATCTATCACTCAAATTCAGCTGCAGCTCCAGGCTCCAGCCAAAGCAATCCAAAGAGAAGTGCTTTTCCCTTCCCACCCACCAAGCAGCACTTCTGGGGTTTGCCTGGTCCTACTTTACAACATTAAGTATTCTCTTTTTTCCTCCTGATGATTTATTGCCCGTTTAGTTCCTTGGACCAATTCATTCTAGGTCATACAAATGCCAAGTTTGACACTGGAGAAGGATAAAAGAGCAGGAACATGCTCTTCAGCAGCAGTTGTTCTTCTATCACCTCAGCTGTAACATTTCAAACCTATATTTATGTTTTCTAAAGAACTGTGAGTCTTTGTCTCACAAGCACCAGCCCCCTTTCTAAGTAAAACACCTTTATTTCCTACCTCTTCACTCCCTCTCCAGGTCCTTTCTCTCACACCTTGCACTTTTTTCCACTTCTTCAATCTGTTATGACTACAAAGCCACAAGCCATTCTACCTAATAAATGTGCTGGTAAGAAATTATTCCTTTCTTATCTGCAAAAGCACCTATTTTACCCAAGAGTAGCAGTTTGTAATACAGTGGCAACCTAGAAGCCTCAGGCAAGAATGTGCAGGGCAGAACACAAAGAAGACTGCTTGAAATGAAAATACAAGGGGATATAAATGGATGTAAGGATATCATAAGGGGGAAAAGAGTGTTTCTCACTACATCAGATTAAAGGTACACCTGGAAGACAGAAAGGCATGATTACAATTAAAAGAGGCAAAATTCAGGACAGTTTGTAGATGTTCAGATGAAAGCAAAGCTCACTCTTCTCTTTGCAGACCTCCTTGTTAATTGGATCCATTAACTATAAAAGCCCACAGAAGTTTGGGCTTCCTCAGAATTAGCACCACATCAGGTAGTCCTTACCAATAAACTGATCTGGTCAACAGGGCAATGTTGACATGGCAAGGGTTATGCCTGACTCCAGAAGATACAAGATACTTGGATTCCTCATTCCCACCACCTGCCCTGTGCTCCAACTGCTGACCTCTTTGATTTATTTACTCTAATATTTGAGCCCACCCTGAACTGGAGCACAATGTGCAAGCACCTGAGAAAACAGAGTACAGGTGAACAGAGTCCAAGAGAACAACAGCGATCAATGTATTTTCAATATTTCAAAGATTCAATATATTAATCAATGACCTGGATGAGGGGATAGATAGCACCCTCAGCAAGTTTGTTGATGACACCAAACTAGGAGGAGTGGCTGACAAAACCAGAGAGACCTGGACAGGCTGGAGAGCTGGGCAGGGAGAAATTTAATGAAATTTAACAAGATCAAGTGTAAAGTGCTGCATCTGGGGAGGAACAACCCCATGTATCAGTACAGGCTGGGGGCTGATCTATTGGAGAGCAGCTCTGGAG
>JAOEGS010006852.1:0-22518 GCA_025447755.1 Corythornis vintsioides
GTGCATTTGTGTACAGGCATTTGAGCGAGTTTGCAGTGCTCCAGAACCTCCTGACTGGTACCAACCCTGAGGTAGCAATGGGGATGGCACAACACCTCTCAACAGTCCCTAGCCCACTCTCCAAAGGACAGGCATTTCCCCCCTCCCCCCTCATACCTGTAAATGGGAAGGAGACTTGGCCTCGATCAGTTAAGGATCAAAAGCTTCATCTGCAGTTGTTTTAAAGCTTTAGCAGTAAATATGAATGTGAAAATGAGCCAGCTCAGATGCTCCAAAATCCCTGCAGTCTTTGCTGTAGCTTGATACACTTGGGATGAGAACACTTCTTGTATGGTCATGGCCTGAGAGGATTTCTTTGCACGTCAAGGTGGGAAGTTGTGTTTGTGTGAGCCCCTGATTGCTTGCCTGGTGATACAGAACCCCTCTTCTGATGGTTGGCACTTTTCATTCTTCTCTTTTTTCCTCAACTACTTCTTCCTGAGCTATGGACACCATAAGTGGTGCTGGATTTGGGTAGATAATAGCACCCACTGTCAGTGTGATCTCATTCTGCACATCAGAACCAAATCCCATTGTAGATTAAATCACTATTTTGTTAATGGATGTTGTATAAAAACTCAGGAGACTTTACCCATCGAGATGCTGCTGCTCAGATACTCTTCTGAGGAAAAGTGCACTTGAGGTAGCAGTCTTAAAGTAAATCAAACCACCTTCTGTTCTGCTCTGTCCCTTCCATGAGGGTGCCTCATACATGTCCCTTCTCCCAGTCCCCTGACAGCTTCCAAGAGACTGATGCAAATAACCATGCCAGGCTTTGATTATGAGATCCTGCACTGCCACTTATTCTCTTTGTCTCTTGCAGTTTCCAGAGGCAGCTTCAGTGCATAATTTAATCCCTGTGCTGGGGACTGCAGCAGATCCCCAGGGATTTCTACCAAGGTCCTCTCTGGCATCAGAACAACATGTGCTTGTCGCCTTTGATGTGAATTCCCCAAGCAGAGCCTCAGAAGGACCTGGAGCTTTGAAGCTGGCCTATAAATTGTGCTTTCAGGAATCAAGTTGTCAGCCTCCTCTTCGGGAAGAAAGGGAGAGTAAACTGTAAAGCAGTTGCATAAAGCTGCAGGGCAATTGATAGATCTGGTTTTCTTGGCAGTGCTGAGAATCCCTTTTCACCTGGCTCAGCAGCATCTTCTGTGAGTGCAGGGCTGTGTGGTCAGTGGGGGCTGTGATGATGTTGTCCCTACCCCAGGGCACATGGAAGAGGAACAAGCACAAAGGTGCTTTTGGTGTTTTCAGTCTTCCAAAGCCAGGTGCTGATCATGTCCCTGCACTGGCCTTTGTGCAGGTCAATTTTCAGGGTGATTTAGAACCAGCTGGTAACTTCTACCTGCTAGGATGATTGTTTGACAAGTCTGACTGCCATCAGTTATTTCCTAAGACATGTAGGAGTACAGGCAGACTTTGCCTTCCTACTGAGACAGAAATAAGCTGGTCTTTGAAATGAGGAATCTCTGTGGCCAAATGTTGTTTGACAAGTGCAGTTGCCCTTTTTATCAGTGTCTGCTTGTGTTCTGCTGTCAGCTCTGGGAGCTCCTTGATACCACCCTGCAAACACAAAGAACTGACTGGAACCACCCTGATTATTCCTCCTTTTTCCTGTGTTCTGTGTCTCTGGTACTTAGGAAGCTGAAGCCATTCTGCTGCTCTGTGGCCCTGCTGCTGCTGCTGCTGCACCAGCTGTTGCTGAACTGAGACTGAGTGAAACCATTCACTGCACTGTCTCCCCTGGATGGGATCAGCCTTTCTCATCCACATGGGGAAGCTTCTCAGGTTGCTTCCCAGCTCAGTCTGCAAGTTCTTGGTGTGTTTATAACTGGTGCATAGAACAGACATGAGTGTGGAGAGCTTTTCCTCTTCTGAGCAGATGAGTCTTAGGTTAGTATCATGAGTTACAGCAAACCAGCTCAGATGTTCACAGTATTTACCTGTCATGCTTTTGGGCAATGAAACTTGGGTTATGTTGGTTGGGTTTTCTTTTTTTTTTCTGTTAGAGAATGGTTTAATTTCAGGGGCCCCACGGGGTGCTGACTGTAGCAGCATCCAGGGCCTGCCAGCTAGGACTGAGCAGGTTAGTGATGGTTTCACTGTAGCTTCAGTGTCTACACAGGAAAAAACCTGTTACCAGCCCATTAGGAAAGTCAATCAGTTACCTTCTGGGGAGGGCCCTAGAGATAAAGCAGCTTTCCTAAGGAGGATTTTTTTTCCTTCACAATGTGCAGTGTTAGTCTGGGTATTAGAAGCTGGCAGTGCTGAGGGAAAATCCACACAAATCACTGGCTGCTCCTGGCTGCTGTAACCTTGTCCTGAGACCTGAATGACTGGAAAATAAATGCAAAGTAAAATGGATGAATCAAAATCTAAACTCAGGTTTTTATTTACAATAATTTTATTTTTTTTTTTCCATAATGTCATTTATTCCAAGTCCTCCCCCATAAGTGATGCTGCACCATTGCTGGTTGGTAAACTTATCCAATGATAGCACACACTGCTGCTTTCTTGTAACCCCACCAGCTTGCACAGGTCTGCACCTCAGCAGTTGCATCCAGTAATGGGAGCTGCTCCACGAGCACCTGGAGTGGGTCTGAATCATGCCTGTGGCAGGAGGCTGTACTAGAGGCACAGATCAGCTGTTCTGACCCCCAGCAAGGACAGGTAGGTGATCTTGCTGATGTACTAAGAGGAAACAAAGTCTAGAAGTTTCTGGTATTTTGTTAATTACTTGAATACAATAAATTTGCAGAGGAATGGATGCACTTAATTCTTGCTGGCAGGAATTACTGGCTCTAAGCAGATCTGCCTTGAGAGGTGCAAGCTTTTTGTGGCAATTGGTTAGGCCTCCAAATGATGCATGTATAGGAAGAAGGGCTTGTATACTTAACTCTATACTTAAAAAAGCTAAATGATCTATATATCCTTTTCTTTACCAAAGTATATTTTCTTTCTCAAAGTAAACCTTTTCTTTTGGGAGGAGTTGTTTTCACTAATAGCTCAGTGCTGTCACTGAGAGGCAGTAATTCAGAAAATGACCCTTCCTGCTGAAAGGTCTCAAGAACTACAGCTTCTCCCTCTCGTGCTAAAGCCAAAGAAGCAACTGGAGCCTTCTGCAGTAGGCTTTGCTAAAACATCTCTGCAGTGCAGCTGCTGTAGGACTTCAGATGGATATAGTGATTAATACTGCCACAGGAGAGGGATTTCTCCTCTTTGCCCTGTCAACACTAGCATCTACAGACAAAATCATTGTTGAAAGCTCTAGTACATCACAGAACGAGGCTGATACTGGTATTTGACACCTAATGCAACACCCAGCAACTCACATGTATCTTAAAAACTCAAGACTGGGATACTAACTAAAACCACTAACATGAAGGTTCCTTATCTGGCATGGAAGAAGGGGTGGGATAGTTTAGATAACATTGTAGAGATTGGGCAGGAACAAAAAGAATTTATTTCTCCATCCAGTATTTTATACACTTTACAAAAACCAGATAAATCACTGTGCCCATAAAAATGTTATCCATGGCAACAGAAAGCAAATACTACTTTTTTGTCAGCTAATGGGGTCTTTTTAAAATCATGATACAAAGATTTGTGCTGTAGCAGTCCTCCACTTTGCACTGTAACAATAAGGCTTACTGTACTTTAAATACAAAGCTGTTACATCTGCAGTTATGAGCCACTGGCTTTAACAAACATCATTTTATAGTTGCTTTTTGCTTCCTTTTTGTTTTCTGGAACCTCAGGTTCCTCATGTTTTTCAGTAGCTTGTAGTTCCTCTGCAGACTCCTCTTGCTCTGACTCTGAGCCACTCTCAGAGTCCTCTGAACTCTCTTCAGAGGAGTGTCCAGCTGCCTCTTCTTGTTCTTCACCTTCCTGAAACTGGATTCAGACAGATAAGCCATTATTTCCTGGCAACTCCACTGCAGCTTTTTAACATTTCCCAGGGAAAATGTTTTGCTTCATGGATCCCTTCATTTTAGTAGTAAAATGGGCTGTGCTGCACAGAGGGCTGTAATAGTTACTAGACAGAAAGCCATGCCCCTGGTTAACCATACCAACCATGGCTGCCAGGGTTCCTCCTGCTGCTCTCAGCTACAGCAACAATCCTAAAGGCAGCAGTACATGAGTTTGGCAAGTCTCAGATCACAGCAGGTCAGTAGTTCCTTACTTTGGTGTACAAGGCACATAATCACACTTGAATTTGTCATGGAGTGAAACAAAATGAGACTCAAGGCCAGACTATCTCTGAAAGGGACTTTAGCACACTGCAGCAAGATGACTGCTGGAGTAATCCAGTGATGCTGCCAACAAGAACAATCCCAGAGTGGCATTTTGTGCTGCAGTGTTGAGCTCCCAGCACTGCACAGGGGGTTTTAGTCTGGAAGCATCAGCTTTTATGCAGTCGGTGGTGCTAAAAGGTGGCAAAAAAATACTTATTGCACCTTTTCATTGGGTTTTTTTGGGTCACGGTTCTCTTCCTGTGCAAATGACACAGGAGCAGTCAGGTGTCAGGTCTCTGCAGCACCCCCTGTCCCTGTGAAGCCAGCCCACCCCAGACACAAGTCCCTACCTCGCTGAAGCCGAGGCCGCAGTGGCGCCGGTTGCGCCCGGACATGGTGCTGTCCATGCTCTGCTGGTACTGAGACTCCAGCTCCTCATTCATCTTCTTGTCTTCCTCCCCTGCAGGGCCCAGGGAACTCTGGTTATTCACAGACATTGCCACACGTAGCCCCTGGTGTCAGTCACCCCCCCTCCCAGAGCTGGCAGCAACCACAGCACGTGTGCAAGCAGAACCGCGCTGCCACGGGGGGCTGAGCTCCTGGCACCCTCTGCAGCCAGAGCTGTACTGCACAGGGGGGGTGTTCCAGTCCACCCTGCCACAGCATCCAGCCTGCCTGTGCTTCCTGACACTGCTGGAGCACCTCCCAGCCTGCAGGAAGCTCCTGAGCATCGCTGGGATCCACCCTGGTTAAGAGCAAGCAGCAGCAGTCGGGACAACAGCACCCCTCTTGTTTGGAGCTGCAGTCCCAGGAGCAGTTACTGCAGCTCTGCATCTGTCCCTCTTTGGGGGTTAACACAAACACTAACTTGCATCAGCTACTTCTCCATGCCCTTGACTTACTTCTTCAAATCAGTAACTAAGAATTTTTGCTGGAAGAAAATATGGTCTACAATAGGTAAGAATCCTCTGTCCTGGTAAAAGGCAGGAATCTGCAGTTCCCCCTCCACAGGCCTACACACTCTAGGTTTAATCTGTGTCTCTGTGAAATTAAAGCTCCTGCAGCAAATTACTGTTTGGAAGTTAGAGCTGTATGTTACTATAAAAGGACAATAAGTGGATGTTGGACAAGGAGGTGTTGAAAAAAGAGCTGTTCTGCTGTATTATGAAAAACCAGCATCTTTTTGGTTGTAGCAAAGCAGTGCTGATTCTCTGTGACTCCTCAGGGGAGGCATCATCTCCTTGCTAGGAAATTCAGTGAGACAGAGGCACTTCCCAGTCACTTGGCAAGCTAAGAGAAGCTGGAACAATCCTCAGGCTTCTTTCAGTGCAGTCCATGGATAATGTTTCATCAACTGAAAAATGGCTGGTGGAGTGTATCAGGGACAAGTTTCTGTGGAGCTCTGGCAGCTGCTCCTCTACAGAGCTTTGTCAGAGCTGCTCTCAGTCCAGCCCAGCTTGTTTCAGTGCACTTTGACTTACTGCCATGATAAGAAGTTACCATGGTCCTGTGTGACATGACATCAAATCACTGCTGACTGCCAAGATGACCTTGCAGAGCTTTTCAGCTTCTCTAAGGCAGAGGTCTTTCTGTTCAGTACACAAGCAGGTGAAGTGAGAAATCAGCCCTGGTCTTTTCCATGTTTGGATATCCATAGCTGGCACCAAGGAAGGAATAATGCCAGGTACCAATGGCAATAATACTTTGTTTGACTGAAGCCCTCCAGGCCCTGAATTGCAGGGCATTTGTGCACAAGTTGAACTGGTCTAAGTACTTTGCTGAACCTGGACTTTAGAAGGCAAGCAAGTGCAGTCAGATAAAACCATTTGTCAGTCACCTCGTGGGGAATTAGGCCCTTGTGCAACTCCACAGCCTGACCTGTTTTCAGCCTCAGCCATGAAACCTGCAATCCCTTCCCTGCAAGGCTGCAAGCACTGGGATGTTCCACCTTTACCAGCTGCTGGAGAAACTGACCTGTCCTGAAGTGGGAGGTTGATCTGTGGTCTCCGATAACAAGGCGCCCAGTGTGTTCTTTCTAAAAGAAAAGGCAGTTTGTTTTGGAGCTTTAGGGAGCACTGACAGCTCTGACAACATCCTGCATGGAAAAACTTTGCTCTCAAACCCTGACAACCAAGCCTAGTCTAAGTTTTAGTAGCTAACAACTGCTGCCTCTGGATGAGCTTGTTTCACCTGTGTTTTCTTCTGAGGAAGAAACCTCAACAGCTAGACACTGTTTGCTCTTCCCACACCCCCAAACTGCCTCCCTTCTGACCACTGAGACAGAAGCTGCACTAAGTATGAACACAGCTTCTGGCAGTTCACCCTTTGGGCCTCTTTTCTCTGGCACTGTGCACCTTACAGTGTTCCCACCAGTCACAGCATCAGGCCAGACCTTCACAGTGCTCATTAACTGACTGGCTCAGTAGCACAGGTATCCCTATGGCAAGAGCTGGCATTACAGAGCAAGCAGCAATAAGATCCAAGCAGACATGAAGGTTAGTGGAAGAGGGGTGTTTTCACAGGGCACTGTATTCCCATCCACTGCTTTCACCTCTTCAATACAGTAAAAGTTTAACTTTCAGAACTACTGCATTCAAGCAACACGAGCTGGCACCAGTGAAATGACTTCTCTAGAAGGGAAGCAGAATTGCAATAACAAAAAAGCCCCATGGTAGCTCATTGATTATACTAGTTTTGCAGCATCCTTTGCAAAAAACCCAGCAGAAATACAGCTGTGGAGCACTTTAAGAAGGATGATGTTTGCCATTTTTCTAGTTTAGTCTTTCAGCTGCTGTCTGGGGGGGAATATATCGATTTTTTTTCCAGTGAAGGAGAATTTTACAGCCCTGGTGCACAGGTTTATCTGGAGCAAGGGCTCTCTCTGGAGCATCCAGAGATGATTTCATCAGCTGGTCTGAACGCATTAAAGGAAGCTGCTGAGCAATTGAGCCCAGCGTTCCGCATCCCACCGCTGCTGAGCGAGCAGCTGCGGCTGCCAAACCCAAATCCTCCTCCCAGGAGGGTCCCGAAGCCAACCTGTCCCCGGGGCCGCGCTCAGCGCACTGCGGCCCGCAGCGCCCGAACGGGGAGCTGCCGCTCCGGCGCAACGGCCACCCGCTGGGGGAGGAGTGTGTGAGTGTGTGTTTGCGTGTGTGCGCGCGCGCGCGCGTGTGTGTGTGTGTGTGTGTGTGTGTGTGTCTGAGGGATCCCTCCGCTCGGGTGCCCGGGCCGAGGGGAGCGGGGCGGCCTCACCTTCCCAGCGCCCATCAGCCGCAGGAACTTCTGTTTCCGCTCCTCGTTGCCGAGATCCGCCGCCTCCCAGCTGCTGGAGCCCTGCAAGAGCAACACGCTGACTGTGCCCGCCCGCCCCCTCCCCCGGGGCGGGCCCGGCGACCCCCGAGCGGCCCCTCAGCCCTTCCACGGCCTCCCCCGGGGCGCCTCCGCCGGCCGCTGCTCCCCGGCACGGCCCTTAGCGCCGGGATGGAGGAGGCCGGCAAGGCCGCGGCCTATCCCTGCGTCCCGCCGCGGAGCTCGGGCGCGGGAGCGCGGCCCGGCCGCGGCCCGTCCCGGCGGTTCGCTGCCCTTTCTCCTCCTCCCTCCGCTCCCGCCGCGGCCGCCCCGAGCCTCGCGCCCAATTACATCGGGGGAGGCCGCTCGCTTGACGCCGTGGTGGCCCTGCGACTCCCTGGCCGAGCTCATCGCCGCGGCTGGGTGACCGGGCCCCACCGCCGCCTTCCTGCCGGAGCCGCTCCCTCGGCCTGCGGCGGGTCACAGCCCGGCGGGGCCGCGGGGCGCGCCGGGACCGGTAGTTCTCGCCCGGCCAGCGGCGGCGCGGCAAGGGGAGGGCCGGGACTACACATCCCATAGGGCACCGCGGCGGAGGGGGCGGCTCCTCGTGGTGATTGGTTGAGGCTGAGCCGGCCCCTCGCGGTGATTGGCTGGCAGGGGCTCGGGCCGGCCCCTCGCGGTGATTGGCAGGGGCTCGAGCCGGCCCCCGGGCTCCGCCTTAAAAGGGAGACGTTGGGGGCGGTGCGAGGGATGGGGGGGAGGCGGGAGCGTCTTTGCGCGTGTAGATTTCGCCTCCGTGCGGCCTCAGGTGCGGAGCCGCCGGCAGGCAGTGAGGGGAATGATGGGGCTCGCAGTCCCGCGGCTGATCCTCTGCGGTCGTATGAGCGCGGCCGGGCGGTGGCGGGCTGGCCGGAGCCCGAGGCGATCCCCGCTGAGCTCTGGCCGCCGCCGAGGGTCAGAGCCGCCGGCGCGCGGAGGCCCCGCCTGAGGGAGCCGCTGTCTCGCGCCTCGGGGAACTGCCTTGGCCGCGAGCGCAGCGCGAGCCTCCCGCCTCTTCCCGCCTCTGCCCTCACCGCCCGGCCCGTGTGAGGCGGGACGGGGCTGCGGCTCCTCCGCCGCTCTTCTCCCGGTCACCGCCCGTGTCCCGTCAGCTCTGACCTGAAATCCCTCCCGCCGCCACAGCCGAGTAACGCGGGGCTCCCCTCCCGGCGGCGGTTCGTGCGTGTGGAACCCCGCGTTCGGAGCTCCAGATACTTCCCTCACCCCCTGCAGCTGCTCTGGGCCTCGCTGTCGCTCCCGCAGCCTCAGCTCCTCCTCACGGTACGCCGTGTACAAAGCAGAAATGCTCTTAAGTACCCCAAGTTAGTATTTTCTCCCCTGTGTTTGCTGAATTAGGCTGGGCTAGCGCTGAACGCTAATACGTTGGGGGTTTTTTTGGATGTATTGGTAGGTTTATATGCACGGTCACTTTTGGTTTGGCTCAGCTTGGCGTGAAGCAGCTGCCCTGGTTGAACTTCACGGTGCCCGCCCGTGGGGCGGTGGTCGCAGCCCAGCCAGTGCCAGCAGCTCAAGGGGTGTGTGCTGAAATGGGCAAAGCCATGTTAGTAGCTCACTCCTCGGTTAAGGGTAGACCTTTCATTTCAGTAAGGGCATGAAACAGGAGGTGTTGGCCTTAAGGAGGTGAACTAGGGGAGATGAAAACAGGTGTGAGCACACCTGAGTTAGTGTAGTGTTACTGAAACCTTGACTGATGAAAAACAGCTCTCTTGCTCAGGCAAAGAGCTGAAGTTGGTGTCTTAAGGTTGCTTTTTTTGCACAGATGCCAATCTGCACGTTCAGGTTGTCTGTGCACATGAAGGCAGGCAGCTCAGCCACAGATTTTTTCTCTCCAGCAGCTCCCATGAGTTACATGTGCTTATTCCCACCATTTCTTATGTGCTTTGCAGTAAGAGTATGCCCTAGATCTTCAGTTCTTCTCATCAGTTGGCTCTAATCTTCACTTTCTTTTAACTTGCAGTGATCTCAGCTGCATTTCTTTGCACCTACTTAGCCTTAGTGGTTGGTTTGGCTGATTTTCCTCTAATGGTGAGGTTCTATTCTCCTTTTTTATTGGTTTTGTCACCACAGCTGTAAAACATTCTGGATTTGAGCCAGTAAGTCTATGCTGTCTAGGTGTGTTGCATGAAGGCTATCTTTGGATTCTGAAGGCAGGAGGGAAGGAAGGACAAGGTAGGCTGTGCCTATGCATGCCAGGTGTAGCCTGCAAGGCAAGATAACCACCCTCCACAAAGAGTTATTAGGGGCAAACAAGGTTGAAAACCCAGCACGTGTCTACACACGGTGTAAAGAGGCTGGTGTGCAGCACACCTCAAAGGAAACATGTTCAGTGCCCTGCAAGTTGACTTCTCTTCATGCTGAAGCAGCTTGGGGTGGGTGATGGCTCCATTCACTTGCTTTTAGCTGAGGTAATTGGAGTCCTGCTCAGAACTGATTCCAGTTTCCAGGGAGGATCTTGCCATGGCTGCCTTCAGTTTTCCGAAGGAAGTTTCCCTATGCTCTCCCTGTAGGGAATGAAAAGTTCCTATATGGCTTCTGAAGTTAGATGTCTGCTCTGAACTGCTTCAGAGGAATCTCTGTGCTTTGGGGATAAGCTGAGTTTGATGAATTTCCCCCTTCCAGAGCTAAAAATGTGTCATTACAATGATTTTTGTGATTATGGCAATTAAGCTGTTCAGTCACTTTGATACTTTAGCATTTTCCCTGAACCTTATTATTCAGATGTCACCTGTCTTTCTTTTGTAGGACTGAGTAACAGTGAAAGAAGAGTTGTGGAAGATGGAGCACAAAAGTTCAGAAGATCTAATAATGTAGAGATGTCCTGGTGTAGCCCTTCCCCTCCTGGGCAGGTAGGCTCAGAATTCAAGATATATGTAGAATTTAATTCTTTTCAATTGTTATTAATACAGAACACTGGAATACTGATGTTTAAATTCATGTTCACATATATTGCACTGGTTGGATGTACAAAATTGAATACAAAGGCACAGCTCTTATACCATAGTTATTGACTGACAATGATAAAAAGCAGAAGGGAGCATTACTAATGGAAAACAACCTCATTTAAATATATTTTAATGTATAGAATATTATATAATAGCTGTACTCATGGTTAATTTAAATATCAGTATTAAAAAATTATTTTCCTAATGGAAGGGGAGTAAAAATGAAAAAAAAATATAAATTTTAAAGCTAGCAGCTTTTTTAGTCTGTTAATAGGAATTGTGGTGACCCAATATCAGTGAAATGGTAGGGTTTGCATTTTTTTTAAGTTAAGGTTTGATTACAGTTTCTTTACTATTATGCCTCAAGACCTGTTCCTTCACTAAAACAAGTGTGAAATTGTAGCTTCATGGCTGTGGTACCTTTATGGGACAAATTGAGAAGGTTTGCCTTTGGGGAAAAAAAAAAGGCAAGAAAATGAGACTGTTAAACTCTAAATCACAGTTGGGTCTTAGCTGTGGCTCACTCTTAAATTCAAGTCTTTTTCAGGACAACTGAAATGTATGAATCTCTATATGGCTGGCTTCATGGTTTGGGAATTGTGCTTTTATTTCCATGTTGAATAATGATGTAGTGATGATGTTCTAGTGAGAGGTTTTTGCTCACTTGTGATAAAAATGCTCTAGTTTTCAGGAAAACTGATCCCTTAAATGGCATCCATGTCCTTATGGGGTATCTTAAAAATGGAGTGATCTAAAAAAAATGCCACTTCTCTCAGTAGCAGACTGTTATGTAAAGGTTTCACTTAGGTTTATGGAGATGTTGTAGATAATTCTGGGGATGTATGACTCATGAGCTTTGTCAAATTCCAGTAACACTAGTAAAATACAAGAAAGGAGGTTTTGGAATCCTGTCATGCTAGGATTCAGTGTGGTATTTGCTCTATTCTTTTGAACAACTAAGAAATACAATGATTTGCAGAACAGGACAGACTGGGTTTCTAAGAAGAAACACCTGTCTTCTCCAATCTGTGAGGCTATTTGAGGATATAAACAGTAGGTAAGGAAACTGGGCAGTGTTTGTGAGTTCTCTGCATTTCTTTGACATGACCAAGGTGTTGGACAGCCATGGAGTCAGAGTTGAATCTTCCCTTATTACAGTTCTGCCTCCACCTAAGACTAAGTGGCCTTTGGCAAATGATCTCACCTTTCTGCTTTATCTGTGAAATTAGGATAATATTTCTACATGCCAGCATTAAGAATTCATTAAGGGTTGCACAGTGTGTTCAAAGCAGTGTATAAGTGCTAAATATTAGCTACAGTCTAATTGGACTACTGTAATTTATAATATGCCAGCTGACATTGGCATATAAAATAGGATCAACCTCTTCTCAAGTGCTGTAGAATTTTTAATTGTTACTAATGAACTTGTGTTACTCAAAGTAGCTGTCACTGAGACAGGGAATGCTGCCAGTAGCTGTCTGTAGGAAACCTTCACAAGGAAACTACTGCTTTTTTTTAGCCTGAAATACAAACAAATCACCAAACATGTATGTACACAGACACCTACTGGAAGAGCACAGTTTAAATGAGATCTGTTTCAGGCAGAAAGCATTATTTCTTTTTAAATGGAAACAGGACACTAGCCTTTTAAAATTTCAAAACTGCTTCATCTCTTTCAGCATCTTTTAAGATGAAAATGCTTCCTGTTTTCTGAGCAGGTCAACACAGAGAGGAAAATACTCTGTATATCACTGGAGGTAGGGAAAGATTTTTTTTAATTGAAATCTGGCTTACACAACATAGTGTGTTTTAGTGGCCCAGTGTCTGCCAAAAGTTCAATTCCAAGCTCTTGCTAAGTTTTGTTTTAAGGGGTTGAGAAGCAGAGATGAGCTAAGAGCAAACAGAGATGTCAACAGAAGGATTGCTGAGAAGGGAGCATCAGTTGAGGGAAGGCAGTCATAGCTGTTAACATTTAAAAAGCCCTTTCAAGGACTAACAAAATAAAGGATAGAGATGTCCTCATCCTGAAATGGCTTTTATATTTCTGAACCTGTTATAAAAGCTTTTCTTACAACACTTCCCTTCTAAAAACAAAATAGTTTCTATCATAAACAAGACAGGCAGCACATCAATACAGAGACTATCTTCACTTACTTTTATTTCTGGGCTAGCAGAACAGGCCATTATTCAATACCACAGAAAAAAAGAATTGTTGCCCCAGTTTAACGAATGAAGAAAACAAAGAACAGAGAAATTATGTCCTTGAACTAGCACTGTGCAGACTGCCAGTGCCATTGCATGTATTGGGCTTTGTCCTCACTGCAAAGACTTCAAAAATCCCCCTTTTTGACATCACAAAAGGTATGTTAGGACACCTTTCTCTAGGTACAGACCTAGAGCAGGAAGGACCCAGGTAGTTTTTTTATACCAGCATAGCCAGTCAAGGCCAACCATATATCTCTTACCTGGAGTTGATGTAAACCAGCTACATCAAAATAAGGAAATACAGCATTTTCTGTTCTCAAAGGTTTTACATCACGTTAGATTGACTAGGCCTCTTCATTTACTGCTCTACATGGTGCAATGTTAGAATATTGTACCAAAGTGAAAATCATTTTTATTGCAATGAAGACAGAGCTTTATATATCTCCCTTTTTTCCCTCCTTTTTCTTTTGTGCTTGCTAACACGTAAAAGCACCAATATAGAGAAGACATTTCACAGAAAGTATCTGCCAAATTCAATTATTCTGCTGTGAGTCTGAATGGTGAGGCAAAATCTTCAGGATTATCAAAATGAACTGTGCTTGTTTAGAGAAAAAAAATGTATTTTTTTCCTTTGTTACACCTTCTGTTTCACCTATGTGTAGTAAAGCAGAATACTTTTAGGAAAAGGCAATCTAACATTTCCATCTGTTTTTCTTGGGGAGTTGAGGTTATTGGGCCAGTTTGAAAATGGTATGGACAAGCCACTCTTTAACATACTCTAGTGACTAATACTCTGATGAAAAAGGTTGAACAAAATTAACATTGTCCATTTTTGAGTCCTGTAGTGCTGTGAAAGCCAAAGTCTGGAGTCACTTGAAGGTTCTCTGTATACAAAATTTGTCTCTTCATAGAATTATTTTTGTTCCTAATGCCTTTGCATTTGGTACTGTATGAGCAGAGAAAAATCAGAAGTCAATGTAATTGGTGTGGGAAAAGCAGTGGGTCTGTGTGTTCTCCTTCCTAACCCTTAGTAGTGTGGTAGTTGCTCCTCCCCAGGGGCTTCAGTAACATTAGTGGAAGCAGTCAGTGGAAAGGAATAAGAAATGACACAGGGTATCTTAATACTGCTAGTTTGCACTTGATTCAAAATGCTTTGAGAAAGATTTTTAAAGGTGTGAATAAAATGTGTGAGAGAAAACTCTGATATATCTGCATAGCTCCCAACTCAGAGTCCTTTTTGAACAGAAATGTTTCTGCTTAACTTTCATTGTTAGTGGAGCACGTGGATATTTCAGTGTCCAAATAATCTTTGCAAGACTGCTGATTATTTTTCTTTTCTGACATTATCTGCATCTCCATGACAGAGCTATATCACAATGCTGTCTGCTGCCACTGCATCAGAAAGATTTTTCTTCCTGCAAAAATATTTTTGTGTACTGACAAGATATGTTCTAAATATGGATCATTCGTTGCCCCTCTTATTTACAGGAGCCTGGAGGAAGATGAGGCAGGTCCACTGTAGCCAGTGACTTGTGTGACTTAAAATGCAGGCAGCATGTCTCCTTGGCAATGCTGATTTGTGCTCCTGTTAGCTACTGGCAGATCTTTACACAAGAATATTCAAACACATATTTGCTTTGTCCATACTCACATATTATTAGCTGTGTAACAGTCACTGCCTGTTGAAAAAAATAAAAGGGAAGCTCACTAACCTCTCCCACCTGTTTAACATCTTCTTTCCACCTCAGGTATTTAGAATTCATGCAGTGATTTTTTTCCAACTATCCACTATATTAGTAAATGAAAAACTAGAAACTATCTGTCAGCTTTGCCAAGAATCTACTGTGCACTCTGCTTATACTGGCACTGACTGTACCATTTTGATGCTCATTCTCTTACAGCAGATGACATGAAGTTGCAAGTACAGCACCACAGCAATTTCTGTACATTTTGACTTTGCCCACAGAAGTTTGTAGCCCAAGCATCAGGATATTTTTAGTAGTCTGAAGTAATAAATTTGAAATAAATTAACACAGGCATGAAATACCATATCCTCTTAATATCATGATATCTCTGAAACATCTGAGGTTGTCATGGAATTGTGGTGTCCTGCCTAGATGCAGGAGGGTGGTTGTGACCTTCAGGGACAGTGTGTGTGCCAGGAAGAAAAAGAGGCTGTTCTACTGACTTTGTGCCACCTTCCTTGTTTTTTTCTGGGGACACAACAGGTGCCCTTTTCTATTTGAAGCGATGCATTATTTCTAAGGCATTAGGGATTTGAAGTGGGAAGGGTTACTTAAAATGCCATGTGTAATGCTATTAATTTTCTACAAGTTCTATACAAAAGACTGACACCTTTGTTTGAATGAAGAGCTGAGAAGAAAAAAGAAAGGCTCTATGCTGTCCCTAAGTAGTTTAGCTAGTGCCTGAAGTGAGATGCTCATAAATGTTGCTGCATCTGGCAGTGTTAAACCTGGTACGTTCAGATCACGTGTATCCTGGAAACACAGAGTTGTGTGGTTGGGAAGGACCACCAGGGCTCCTCCAGTCCTCCATGCAGGTAGCCAGCTGCACAGGGCCCTCTCCAGCCACACTGGAGTGTCTCCAAGGATGGTGATGGCACAGTGTTTCTTGGCAACCTGGCCTGGAGTTTGCTCACCCTCGTGGTATTTTTTGTCTTTCTCTGGAATTGGAATTTCCCATATTTCAGCTTGTGACCATCACCTCTTGTCGTGTCACTGTGAGGAGCCTTGTTCCTCATTCCCTGGGCACTAATTAGGCACTTGCCATCAGCTCTCACCTACACCAGCTCTTGCCCAGGCTCTGCAAATCCAGCAATCCCAACTTCTCCACTGTGCTGCAGCCTCCAAGCTGTCTTGGTGTCTCTGCCAGCCTGGTTCCCCGGTTTAAAAATCTGTTTTGTACGGGGAAGACCAGAGCTGGAGACATTGCTGCTGATGCAGGCTCTCAAGTGCCATGAAGAGGGAAATCACCAGGTCCCTCAGGCTGCAGGCAATGCTCCTGTTCAAACAGCCCAGGGTGCTGTTGGCAGCTTCAGCTGCCAGGGCACGCTGCTGGCTCATCAGCAGCTTGTTGTCCACAGGGACCTTCAGGCTTTTTCTTGCAAATAGGCTTTCTAGCCAGTTGGCCTGCAGCCTGTACTGTTGCATGGGGTTATTCCAGCTCAGATGCAGGACTCTGCATCTTAATGTATTGGATCATAATTATAGAATTGAATGTATTTGGGCTAGTAAGAATTAATAGCTTTGAGTTTGTCATTTGGGAAGAGCAGTTGCAAGCCTTCTGAATAGCCTCAATAATGCAGAATTATGCAAAACATGACTTTCATTTTAGGATAGTTGGTTTAACAAAATCACTTAAAGCTGATGATATATCAGGTGTATCCTGGGATAAATAAATTGCAGAAATCATAGTAAATTAAAAAGGAAGAGATTGTGAATTGTTTCCTGAAAGCACGTAATCTTTGAGGCCAGTGAGGCTTGATTTTTGTTTTGTACATTTATAAATAAAGTAGGCTACACTCATTTGGAAGCAAAACCAATACTACTTGATGGCTTTTCTGTTTATGGATTGACAGAATATTTAACTTTTCATATTAATCTAGTGTGGAATACTTCCATTAATAAAAGAGTTCAGAATAGACTTTATTCTGAGGATACTGAAACACCATTTAATAATATCCAGGGTTGTGACCGTGTGTGTGGAATGTTTTTTATGCAGTGGTTGCTTTCACACCTACATAAATTCTCAGACTGAAAGCTAGCTTAACTTTTTTATGAGACGTCAATTTTTATAACAAAGTATGGATTATAATTTAAGAACTTTAGAATTAGATGAGTGATTTGGTGGTTGATAAGTGGTTTTGATTTGGGGTTTTTGAGAGTCATAATAAAGGTAGTATTCTTTATCTTGTTAGCAAACCCCCTTAGAGGTTACACAAATCTTTGCTTATGCCTTTCCCCCACTGTTAATTCATTTGCCCTTCTTAAGAATCTTGGAATTTATCAGAAATGAGCCTGGGAGGATGAATTCAACAGATCTCTGTCCATGGTCTGCTGCAGCTTGCTCAGAAGGGCTGTATGTCCACGATATTAGGAAAATTTGGCTTGCTGTAAATTAAACCTCCGTGCTGGAGGCTCTCGGCTAGGAGAAGCCGCCCAGAAACGCAGCATCTCTGCTGCTGCCGCTGATCTTCAGCTGATGACCCTCTTTGCTAATGAAGCATGCACCCCTAATTTGGCACGGGTCAGAGGTAGGACAATCTTCTTGCAGGTGAGATGTCATCCGCCACGTTTTGCAGAGTATTAGTCCAAAGCTGTCTTTGGTTGGCACCTGCGCTGCAAGGCTGGCAGCCCACCTTGCGAGGAGGCAGAGTGCCACCGTGACAGATGGGGGGAGTGCAGGCATGCCAGCAGAGCAGGGTGTGCATGGAGGAATGCTGCAGTGCCCTACACGCAGAGCTGCCCTAGCTGCCACACACGTGTTTCTTGGCAGCCCCTGCTTGCTGTCCTGGCACAGCACCTAAGGAAGCTCAGTGAATTTTCATGGCTTTCACAGGCTTTCGACACCATGGGAGCCTCCACAGCATTTCTGCTAACAATGGCCCTGTGAGTGTAAACAGAAGAGGGAATATCTTTTGCAATTTATTCTTTCTTATTAATAGATGAAGAACTGTTAAAATGCCATCATAGCTTTTGTGGATAATGATTCTTTTGATTAGTTAATGGTTGGTTTATCCTGGTCTGAGAGCAATAGAACCTGTGGTTTGGCAATCAACCCAAAATGAGAATACAACAGCTTAAACTTCTACCATTGGTTGGTTGGTTGGCTTTGGTTTTTTGTGTGGTGGGGGGTTATTTTTATTGTTTGTTTTGGGTTCTTTGTTGGTGGTGGTTTTGTTTTACTTTATTTTCACTTCAAAGTAAATTCTGGAATGTCACTCGCCACACTTCTGTACTTCATCAAGAAATTATTTTTTTTTTCTGTATTACCCCAAATGATATAATAATGTGTGAAAATTAACTCTGGGGCACTCCTTTCTTTTGCTGCAATTCTGAATGGTTTATTTCAGTGTTTTTACTTTTTTTTTTTCCTCCAGAATTACTATAAAGCTTTTCTATTTCATCCATTACAGCACAGTGTTTTTCACATTTGAATAGCTGCATCAACATGAATCCTTTATAAGGACCTTAAAAACAAACTTTGCCAAGTCCCAGAATACAGAAGCTAATTCACATCCCAATACTCAGCTGCCTCATGAATAAAGGAGAGTCTGTGCCTGACACTTTGAAGCTGTAGCTGTTAAACCATACAGACTATTTACCTCAATAAATCATTATAAGAAACTAAGGTACAATTATACCCACAGAGAAATAGAATTCAAAACACTGATTTATGTGGTTCAGTGCCTGTTCCCTTTTCCATCATGTTTTGAATTTTATGCATGTTTGTCATCTTTGGCTGCTTCCATGTATCTTTAAACTAATGGGTCTTGCTTTTTTAACATTCCTCGTTAGGTTTGTTATTTTACTTTGACATACAGACATGATTTGCACGCTGTACAAAGTTTTGCATTTAAAATTAACTATCTAATTTCTTATGCTATAGACCAAAAAATGGAAAATGTGAGTAATTTGTTTAAGCTAACATACAGTCTTTTCTGGTTAATTTGTGACCATCGAAGCTGAAATTCCATATTAAGAATTTTTTTGGTGCCTATTTGTGGGATATGAGGAGAGACCACTAGACAAAGGAATCTGTCATTGTGTTCTTCAGAATGTGCCTGCTCATCTAAAGGCTTATAAAGAGAAGCTGGATGAAGTTACATTTGGACTTAGCTCTCCAATTTCTTGATCCCTTGAAGAGGCAAAATGAATTAAAAGATAAAAATGAAATAAAATCCAAGTGCTGGTTCAGAGGAAGGAATGGCACCGAAACCAACAAATAATTCCATATGAAATGGTAGAAGTAAGGTAAATATATCTAGCAAGTGCAGAGAGGGCCACAGGCTCTGGTAGGCCACCCAAGCCTTTAGCAGCATGCAGAGTTGTTCTGTAGAGCGACAGGGTGGCAGTGATTTCATAAGCAATAAATGTTCCTCAATCAAACTTAAGGAAGTTACAGAATATTTAAAAGGAGATTTTGCATATGAACAATAGTGGGTGTAGCATTCTGCCATCAGCTATTGTGATTGTGCATCCTGAGACCTCTTCTATTATCCAGACACACGGGGACAAAGTTTAGGAATCTGGGAGCAGAAAAACAGGACAGCTACTTTTCTCTAGAGATAATGGATATATTTATGTTCATTATCCCCATGGAAATGCATCTGCAACATCTGTGCCAGTCTGTATCTTAGCAAATTCTGGCTGACTTCAATAGGACTCAACTGTGAGCAGTTTCTGGAAGGGGTCAGGTGTTCACAAGCTTCAGCCAGACTGGTGACTGGTGCTCCCTGGTGAAGTGCTCGAGGGAAACAGAGCTTTTGGGGTACCCAGGGACAGGCTGTATGTGGCTGGACTCACACAGTGTGGTGCAGCACAAAACTGCTGTTAGACACACTAGAGACGGTTCCTTTGCGTACAGAGCAGCGTGTTCATAAAAAACATGAATAGCTGTTCAAAGGATATTAAGGAAATAATCTAAATCTAAAGTAATAGCTAAGCTTTATTTTTTCACCTCTTCTTAGTTCCCTGGAATGGAGATCCCTGCTCAGTTATAAAAGTAGCAATGTCTGACTAAAGTGTTTTATTAGATATTTCCGTTAAGAAAATGTCAAATTATTAATGTCTCACAATGGTTTTTGTAGAGCCAGTGTTACTATGTCACAAAGTGCCGTTTGTATTTTGCAAAATTCTGACAAATCTTATCCCAAGCTGAAATAAATCCTGGGACACTTTCAACACTTTCTAAAATTTCAAATACTTAGAAGGATTTGCTGGCTCAGGTGACCTTGCATCTTCAGACTTTACATTTTCTGAGCAACAAATATAAATACAACCTCAGTGTTACTTAAAAGCATCCCAAATATAGGGATAGTTTGCCATGAAAATTTGATCACCTTCTAAGGACCATCTACTCTTCCAGCTGTGTGCTCTGTTCTGATCATGGCTTCTAGGGCACTCTGAGGACTTTGGTGACTCATTATGCTTTCTTGAAATAATTGTGCAGGTGTAACCTGGATGTGGCTGCAACTGTAACAGTGCAAAAGGGCAGTGCCTGTCTTCCCTAACGAGAAGAACTTCACACAGAGAAAGCCATCCTATGATCTCCTCAGAGTACAGGGCTTGGGCTGATTCAATTCAGTGTAGTTAAGCATAACTTTGTATGTAGGCACAGACCAAGAGTAAACCTGCTTAGTTTACAAGATGGACTTGTTGGTTGCAGCCTGCCATGCAAATAGGGAGAACAAGGTTGGAATAACCTGGGTGATTTCCTGATGCAGCTCTGTATGTGTTAGGGAGGAAAGCAGTGTGGCTGTTACTCTGAGGCACCTGACCCAGTCTGTTGAGATTATCTAGCTTGACTTCTTTTGGTGGATAGTTTGTAGAAGTAGGAGCAGTGAGGAAGTGCAGTTTTCTGCAGCTTTTTTTTAAGGTTTTCTACTATTAGATGCATTTCACTCACTGACACTTGAAATTCAAACAAAGCTCCTTTAATTTTAGCAATGATTCTTCAGAACATCCAGGGATTACATACAATAGATTGTGTGTATAGCACGAGCAAACAAAGCATCAATAATAACCTTCTGGCATGGCTTTATCTGGATGTACTGAATTACAAGGAAAACAGTTTGGGATTTTTTCCTAAGTCTTATGGATCACAGATTGCACATTTAAAAGTGAAAAGGGAGTAGCCAGACAAAAGAAAAGAAACAACCTAAAAAGCCTTAAGTTTGCATGAGTTACACTATGCTGAAATCTTGACCTCAAATCAATAAGAAATCCTTTATCTGACATATAGTGAGGGATTATAGACTCAACATTTTAGAGGATGTGTTTGAACAGCATTGCCATCAAAACCTTCTGAAAGCTCCAGGTGGATTATGAACTGTGTACTGTTTATATCTGGAAGCATAAGCAGCTGAAGAGTTGTTCCAGTTCTATCTATGCTGCAGTTTTGCAAGTATGCCACGTTTATTTCTTAGGAAATCATTGCTAAGGACCAGAGGAGTGTTTATGTTGGTCCAGTGTTTAATGCACAGGGACTCAAGAGGTCAGAGTTTTCCTTGCAGTGCTGGTCCAGACATCCTTTGGGCATGGAGTAAATAGAGCTCTGCTTCTCTATCTTGCTCTGCAGGTGCAGCCAGCATCTGGAGGGACACTGCAAGGTTTGGGTAGTTTTCTTTTTGAGAGGTGTATGCAATGAGTTTGAAAGATACAGCATATGACAGCTTTAGGTGTTGGATTGGTAAAATACTGAACAGTGGGCAATGCCACTCTTCCAAAAAGGTGCTCTCTTCCAGTGTCTGTGCTCAGGGACTCTGAAAACCACACTGCTGGCATGCTGTGCAAGTCTTAGCTCTGCCACTATGGGCTGAAACTCTGTGAACACTTCTGTTTTGACTGTGTTAAAGATTTGGAATACTTCCATGCAATAGAAAGGGAATAGATCCAAATAGGTACTAAAGACCTAAATAAAAGAGAAGTTGAAAAGAGGGGAAGGAAAATGACTGTAATGAACAGTCCATTGGACTATAGCTCACGTTACAGACTGAGGGAACAGCTGTAATATTTTATTTAGGAGACACCCATTCATTAAAGTCTTTTAGAGTCTGAGGTGCCCTGTTCTATCTTAGGAAATCTCTTAAACATACATATAAATAACCAGTTAAGAATGCAAAGGTGTGTACTGTAGTACAAGTATCGTAATGCAGTGGGATTATATAACTTGTATGATATATTCTTATTGGGTGAATATGTGAACTAAGAAGTAGGAAGGTCACGAGGACATGGGATTAATGCTAGCAATTAACTTCCTTTGTTATAATGATGTGATTTTATTTTCAGTTGCCAAAGCAAATTTTTCAGACTATATTTTCTTCACTCATTGGATGAAAATTTGTTACTTTAAGTTTTCTTGCATACATACCGAGTGAAAGAAAGACATTAGCAAGTAAGGGACAAGCTTGTCTTGGCAGGTGATGCTTGGACTTCCTGCTTAGCCTCTTAATGATCACAATTTAATTTGACGAAGTGAGTAAAAGTCATTAATATAGTTTATCTATCTCACTGTGAATTTCCATAAGGTCTGAGACCTGCAGTGGACAAGCAAAGCCACCTGTGTGCAGACAGGGTTTCTTTTCTACCAGGGGACAGTGTGAGGTCTGGTGTCACTTCTGCCTCTGTGTGCTGACTTTCTCTTTGCCCCACATCCCATACTTCTCTTCAGGTGTTACATTCTTCCCTCACACCTTCTGGTTCTCTGCCTCTTCACCTTCAGGCTGCCCAGTACAGAATCTGCCCTGTACAGTGTGACTTCTGTCTATGTGAGTCTGCCTGCTAGGGCTGGCTGCAGTTGTGGGTTGGACTTTCTACTCTTTGCACCTTTTGCAATAGCTAAACATGATTACATTTATTATGTTGGGGCAAGAAAAATGGATTCTGGATGTTGAACTGCAAACAACTGAAGAGAGGTAACATAATCTTTTAGATACATAATGAAGTTAACATACAGACAAAGGCTATTTTTAATTTTGGATGGTGGTTTTGTGGTTTGTAATGTTG
>JAOEGS010006852.1:22618-58199 GCA_025447755.1 Corythornis vintsioides
GATAATGTATTGAAGTAAATTAAAGCTGCAATCCAAAATGCAAATATGATCTATTTTTTTTTCTGCAATTCACTTCAATGCAGTCTCTGTGTGCAGCAGATACTTGGAAATGAGGGAGAAAGACAGTGAGATCGTTCACATGCATTATAGACCAACTTTAGAGAATAAACTGCTCATCAGAAGAACTACCTGCAAATGTTTTCAGTCAGTGTGCATGAAAATGGAACCCACTGTAGAGCAGGTGTAAGTTTACACACTGCCTGTAGGCAGCCTAGGTCATGTTCTCTCATTATAATCAGGTGTTTTGTAATCCTTCTAATTTGGCAATTCAGGATGGAGGACCTGGGGTTTGGGCTTCTTTGTTGTTTTGGGATTTAACCTGTTATATGTCTCTCCACAGAAGAGCTAAGATTGTGAGTTGAACATGACTTAAGTCTCTGAAAAAAAAATCAACTGTAGTTTCTAGTGTCTTGGCATGTTCATTATCTACTTGACAGTTTTTATAAGACAAGTTAAACTTTATGCATTTGCACATCTTAAATTCACTATGTTTTATTTCCTTTATTAATTGCCTCTTTTTTTTTTTCTGTTTTAAGTTTTAGATAAGAAATGTGTTCTTGGTTTGGGATGCTAGCTGTGATCTAGTCAATCAGGGTGGTTGTTCCATAGTTGTATCATTGTAATGTTTTCTGTCTGCATATGAAGATTTCTTGCCATGGTGGGGGTTGTGAGGGAGCACACTGGAGTGAACAGTTCTTTAGTACACCCTGAATCAGCTTCCCCAGAGAGAGCAGCTCCAGGCTTCACTCACAGGCACACAGCTGGATAGCAATGGAAATGGATTAAAAAGGCCACCAGCTCAAACCTGCACTCTGCTCTGTGCTGGCTTAGCCACGAGTTGCAGTGTCTAGATTAAAGTGCTGTAGAGAGGAGAGACCTTCTCTGCTCCTTACTCTCTTATTCATACAGTTTACTATCTTTCTGCTGCCAAGATGAAACTGCTTGGGGTTTGTTTTGGTTTTTTTGGTTCTGTTTGTTTGTTTGGGTTTATAGTTATAAAAATAAAAAGACTGTCTTGTCCCTGTGATCAGTTCCCTAAGGAGCTCTGTTCAGATGTTGAATCTAATTAAGTCTAGCTACTAAGTGTGGTTGAATTCTTAGCTTTGCTCCTACAGGCAGTCTGAGTTCCACTGACTTGATCTGCTTGGCTAATGAGAACTCAGTTTTGATGAGTGCTTCCAAATCTGTGTCAGCACAGCAGATGAGACTGGCATGGGATTTGCAGGTGTCTTTACAGTGGCCCCATCAAAGCCCATGCTTCCTTTTCCTATGCCATCCTATTCTTCCCTTGCCATATGTCTTTCCCTTCCCAGGATGCTTTCTGCTTGCCCGAGAAGACAGAAATTCTATCTAGCAAGAACAACAAACCAATACACATCCAAATCAGTTAATCTTTGCCATTATTGCCTCAGCCAGGGCAGGCCAGTAATCAAAGGTTCAGAAATAATTCCTTACCTTCCCTCTCCTCAAAATCTGTCCATGGAGCTAGAGAATGGTCACACGTGAGACTTTCACTCCCAACAAACTTTCAGTTCTAGAAAACTGTCAACCAGTAATTCTCCAAGTCTGAAAATGGATAGGTTGCATGTGAATTATGCTTTCTGCTGTCTTTGACAGCTGTTTTTCAACATTTTCCTTCTGAAGTATCATCTGCATCCTTTCCTTGCTGCTATCTTCCAGAAGCAGGCATTTTTATCCCATTGTCTGCTTAAATGTTTGTGTTAACCTTTAACATACCTTGACCATACTACTTAACATTTAGACATTTTTTTTACGTCTTCATGTAATTTATTCTAATTCCCCAAGTTATCAGCAGAGGACCCTAGAAACATTTGTAATGAGTGCAGGAAGATGCTACACCAGTGGGAACACAAAAGTATGTGTAAATACTGGGTTATCCTTGTTAGACTCAAAGAAATCCCTGCTCCTTGAAGCATCTGCTTGAGAACAGAGATTTCACAGTGCACATGTCACCTTCTGGTCTCCTAGAGTTCTTCATTCTGTGCCTTCATGGCAAGAGAAGTGGCCAAGAGAAAACTTTCTAATCTTTTCTTAGACATTTTCCCCTGAATCAGTGGCAATTTTTATCTTCCAACTAGTACAGGCTGCAGATGGGAAATCTAAACCTACTAACTAATAGCTATTTATTTATGTACTTTGCATACAGAAACTAATCAAATATCTTAGTGGTCTGAGTCAGTCTCCATGTAGCTGCCTTACTGAGTTAACCAAATTTGCTTGCAAATAGCATATTCTCTTTCTGGAATTAACATGCCAATTCTTTATAGCTTCCCTTCAGTTTTTGTCTGCAATTTCCAAAGTTTAAAAAAAAACATACTTTACAGAGATTTATTTTTTTTTCTTAATAATGCTGCTGTAGTCAACATATTCATCTCTGTTTCTTTTATTTAATGTGTTTGTAGTATTAGGAATAGTTTTGCTGGTTGATTTTATTTCTCATTAAATAAAGATTTTTCTTTTGAATTCTGTTTTCCAACACTTCATCATGTTTATAGAGTTGCCCTTACAAACTTTTATCTGTTCTAAGAACTTAAATATCCTCAAATAACAAAAACTCATGTTTTTATGGATTTGGGATGGAAGAATTTAGATACTTGCACCGAGGAGAGATGTCCAATCTTCTTAATTCTCAAAATGTTAGCTCCTAGCTTTTTAGTTTCAGTCTTTTCCAGTCCTTCTTGAGCTGTCTCTACCTCTACAGTCGTGATTGTACTCCAAATAATTCTATGTAGAGTAATGTGTTTTATACTGATGATGATGCAGAGTCCTGTGCATGATGAGTAATGCTTTCTAAAGACACTGCTCATGTCTCCCCATCAGCCCCAAAGTACCCAGAGAAGGCTTAGGAAGTAGAATTTCCTCGTGTGTGGTCTGTGAGCTCCAGGACTCCGTGGGGAACGAGCTGTCCTCGCCTGTTGGCTCTCCAGAAGCTCTGCTAGGAGCTTTAAGACCAGGGGGTTTTTCTTGCTGCATGCCTCGGGCAGTGGATAAGTAAGCATCCTGATTTGCCTTTTTTGGCAGCTTGGTAATTTCAGCTCTGTGTACTTACTCATTCTACCCTGGTGTTTTCAAAGAGAGTGCAGAGGTTTTAGGGGAAGCTTGTAAGTGGTCAGGCTGGCTCTGTCTCTGGGTCCATCACAGCTGGAGTTGATCTAAGTTTGGGCTGCCTTGTCCTCTCCTCTATTGCCTCTGGCTCTGTGTTTCCACCTTCTGTGCTGTGCTGGCACTGGCTCTTGTCCGATTATTCTGTAAATTGCTCCTTGGAGCAAATCCGCCTGAAAAGTTTTTTTGTTTGGTTCTTTTTTCTTTCTTTTTTTTTTTTTTTTTTTTGTACTTTTGTGGGGTTAGCTTCCAGACAAGTCACCTCCCTGAGCTGGCTGCTGCACACTTGTGTGGGCGTTAGTGCTGATGCAAGGGAAAGAATGGAAATGCTTAGCTGGTAGAGAAAGATGGGAGGCAAGGCTCTGCCAGCCGGAGCGGGTTGGTTTCCAGCGCCTGGGATCCCGCCCGCAGGCTGCACTTCCACCGCTTCTGGAAGCTGGGATGGTCCCCACACCAGCACCCCTACACTCACCACTGCCCCTCCTGTGCCAGCACTAGGCTTGGTGTAGCTCTGCTGTTCCAAATCACAACGGACGTCCGCTCCCTGCCCCCCAGATCCAGTTCCTTCAGCTGCTTGAATATGTAGCTGGCAGGGAGGGAGGAGAAAGAAAAGGAAATTCCGAGACGCCAGCCATGAAGCCATGTCCAGTAACCATGGAATTGCAGCTTGGGAAATATATACATTACCTTTTACAAATGAAACCAATCTGTTTAGCCTTGATAAGACTTTCAAGCAGCCTGTTCTTGAATGGAAGATTGTTTCCCCCCACTTCCTTCACCAACGTGCAACTTCCATTTGAAGTCTTTTTGTGGATACCTGTAAGTCTGTGTCAATATAAAGCTCAGGGGTGACATCTTTTCTATTCCAGAAGTTGATGTTTTTATGCATATATACATGTACTGCCGTTTGTACTTGCACAGAAAATTAAGAGAACAACAGAGTTGCTAAAAATAGGGATTTAACAGGTTTTCACTGAAAAAAATAATGTGCTATACTTCCCTGAAGTGTGCACTAATCTGACAGGAAGGAACAGGCAGATCCACATATGGTATAAAAGCTGTTCCTTTAGCATTTCACACAGGTAATGGTCTGCCCAGAGATTCCCATTGGTAACACAAGGCAGGAGAGTGACAAAAGGTACGTGGTAAGAGTAGGCAAGGGTTGCAATAGTTATGCAAGACAGAATTACTCTCATTTGCTAAAAGATAGGTGTCTAGCCTAAATTAATTGTTTCTAGCTCCTTTCTAAGTCAGGAGAAAGGGGTAAATTCTTCCATCGACCAGTTAGTGTCTCCTCCTTCAGTTATTCATGGGTAATCAGGGCAGTATTGAAACCTCTCTATATCTAATGTGTATGCATTTGATTAGAAAGGAATTCTCCCCTATTAGCTCATACTAGCCAGCTACATTCAATTTCCTGAACTTAGATGAGCTATAATTATGACTCGGTGTTAGTTTATTGTATGCACTAATGTTTATCCCCTTTAAGTGAGGAAAACATTTTTATGACTGGCAACTCTTTTTATATGAACAAACTTCAGGTATTTCATCAAGTTACCATTTTAAAGAGGTTCTGAATTTGTAAGAAGCGTAGTGATTTGACCCATCAGGAATTTCTAAACAAATACCTGAGAAAGCATCTATTTTTTCAGTTTGTCATTAAAAAGAATCTCAAATAACAATGCTGGATACTTGATGTTGAAACTTGGTTGTTGAACAGCATAGAACAGTTTATTTTGTCCAGTGAGTATCTTCATGGCACCTTACTTGGTAAATTTTTGAAGTAAAAACACAAGTAGCATAAAGCTGTAGCTGACTAATAATAGCACATCCTCTGCATAAATGTGCTTAAAAAAAAAGTATCCAGATCTTAAGGAGCAGTATCTCTGCATCTAAATGGAAAGAGTCTAAATCAGAATGCAAGTATAAAAGCTGGAAAAGATTGAACATATGTTATTTCCCACCAGCACAATATTAAACGCAATTATTTTCTTTCTGCTAAAATCTTGAATATATCTTGCAACACAACCTCAAAGAGTCCCCTGCTGCTGTTGATTATAGTGAATCCCACTTCCTGCCACCCAGTAAGTCTTTGCAATTTTCTCTTTTTCGCCACCCTGTGGAGATAAATAATGTATATTAATGTGAAAATATCAACAGTAAAATCCCTTAATATTCTCCACAAAATAAAGCTTCTCTCTAACTCAAAGAATTTTTTTCTTTCATTAATTTTTTGAGCAAAAAGAAACAAGTTCCTCATGTAAGGGCTTTGAAAAGTTTGACTCTCACTCTCAGAAAACAAGTATGCCAAATACTGCATAGGAGAGGGTTGGGTTTTTAGAACTGAAAAAGGCATTGTATGGTGTACTACAATTAAAGCACAGATTTTAGTCTTTTCCTATCTCAATCTTTCCTTAAATAGACCTTAGCAAATCCTTGTTTCTCCTGTGACCCAGAACCTTAGCGAGGTTGGCAGAGTATTTTGTGTTGGCTTTTGGGAGTTGCTGCTTGTACTGTCACAAGGATTGCAGTGGGCATTTTAGAAGGAGATTCACCACGTGTGCCTGCAATAGCTGTGTGCATCCACATCTTGCATCCTGCTAATTCCACACTTGCCTCTCCCTGCTTTTGTACATTAAAAACAGCAACAGGACAAATTCACTTTGCAGCTCTGAGTTCTGGAAAGGCCAGGAAAAGCCAAGGCAGAAGCTATGACCTCTTGAATGATGCTTTGTAATCCAGGTTGAGGTTTCAATGCTTAAGTGGAAAATTACCTTACTAAGGAATTTATTACTTGCTGATCATAACAGTTAGTTGGGGATTTGTGGGGTATGTGACCATACTGATTCTCAAGTGCTCTCCTTTTCCTCAGTGTATTTTTCCTTTGAATTCCAACTTCCATGAGCATGGGCTCCTTATTATAACATTTCCTAAGTGAAATTGTTTCTAAAATCATCGAATGTTCACCTCTTGCCTTTGTCCCCATCTGCTCCACCAACAGCTGCACAGAAGGTGTTTTCTCCATCGTGTTTTGGCAAGGCACACAGAATATTTTCGATGATGCCTCGCTGTTAGATTAGCGTGTAAATAATTTGTGTTATGGTAAAAGGTCCACACAAATCAGGAAGACTGATTGCTGCTGTCAGCCCCAACTCTACAAACATTTCCATGCATGTTTAGTTTTAACTGTCTGAGCAGTATCCATTTGGGTGAAGTTAAGTATGGCTGGAGCTGCAAGTTGGAAACTTGACCTACTTTGCATATCACTGGGAATGTCCCATCATTTCAGTCCAGGAGAGTAGTAGCCTGTAGATGGAAAAACTGATTTGCAGAAGAATCTATTAAACCTGGCTGACTAATATGAACTAAATATTTTTGTACTTTGCTGTAATATCTTCATTCACAACTAAGTAGTAGGAATAGCATAAGCATTAAGAGAAATCAGAAGTTATTCAGTGTCTGATGCAAAAACTTGAATGGTGCCACCACACAGGTGAGTTGAATCTTTTATGATTAGAATTGAAGATTTTGAATTTGCTTCAGACATCACAAATAGGTTTTTGTTTTGAAAATGGAGATATGATAAGATAGAAAAGTGTTTTCATTTTGGGTTGTCTGTGCATCCTCTTACTTGTACCAGAACATTATAATAGCAATGGTGTAGAAATCCTTCCACTGAATGTGATGGAGGACTTTAGGAATGTGAGGCTTGAATCTCATTACTAACTTGTATGAGTACTTTTTTACACGTTATCTATTCCATTAACTCAGTTCCTGATACTGCAGAAGTTGATATGCCTGGAATTATACAGAGTGAATAATTCTATTAGAGTAAATTGGACTACTACAAATGTGTGAAGTGAAATGTGCGTGTGAGTCTGTGCAGGGCTGGGGCTTTAATGCTGATCTTGTTATGCATAAATATAATTGATAAGTAAGTGATGAGTCTTTTATGAATTAAGTCTCCCAACACGTAGAGAAATAGCATAAGAAGATTGCAGGTCCAAAACTGGGAGGCTGCAGCTTAGCAGCCATGCTCCTCCACTCCCATGCAGGCTGCAGGAGCAGCCAGGGATCAGTGGGAGCAGGAGGCAGGCACTCTTGCCATTTTCCTGCTCCAGTGGCTTGTTCAGAAGCACTCTGTGTTTGTAGCACAGCCAGAGACAGAGCCTGCATCTCCTGACTCACAGTCACAGGCCAGACTTGTGCAGCTTGGGTGGAAATGTGTTTCTAGACAGGAGGGAATCTACTGATGTTGCTGCTACCTTCCAGTGTTTCTTTAGAGGGTCCCTGTGAGGACAGGTGTGGAAGTGGATGTGGCTGAGGAGATGCAGAGCATCTGCTTTACACAAATGGTTTCCCACCAGCAAAGAAAACTTGGAGCTGTAGCTCTGTAGTGCACAGCTCTGGTGCTGTTGCAATGTTAAGAAGTCCTTGTTGTTATGAATGTGCATTATGAGGATATTGTACACAGTCCTGGTATGCAAATGTGTAGCATTCAGAGAAGTGAAATAATTCTGTGTTATTATTATCTTTGTAAATTGCATCTTAAGAGTTTGTTGAGGACTTTATGACGGCAGTTTTCTATAGTCACAGCCATACAGCACAAAGTGTTTCTTTCATTATTAACAATAACTGAGCCAATGAAAATGCTTTTAAATATACACCAGACAAGCAGTTATCCAGCTCTTCCTTCTTACCATCCACAAACCATCTTTTAGCATCTTATAAACGAGCATGTAAAATAGCTTTGTAAACATCTGCTTTTCATTGTTAATTGTCAGGGAAAAGTAGAGATTTAAATGCTTCTTTTGTAGCATTCCTTAATCCCATCAGAAAGGACAGCTCTAGATGCTTCTTTCTTGCTGCAGATATCTTCTCTAGGCTGTGGGCTTTCTTTTTTTCCTTTCCTCCCCCCCCCCCATCTTTAATATTGATAGCTTTTATTTACTTACAAACAGCTCGTTTCATGTCTCAGTTTGAAAGGTCTTGCATATTCCAGTTTGTGTGGCAACTCGGTAAATTTCAACAAAATATACTGTGTAATTATTGATTACTGTGGAAAATGTGTTGAAAATATAGCTTTTTTTTTTTTCTCATGAGGATCTGCTCAGTATTTTCTTTCATCTAGAAACTATCAGATTAGGTATTGCATCATACATATGCAATAAGAAAACAGGAGTATATGATCATGCCGTCCTATAATAGCAAAAATAAAGAAATAAATTGCATACTGCTCCAATTATTTCTTAAAAAACACTGTTGTTATTTTGGTTAGCTTTTCTGTTCTAATAATCAAGTCATTAATGTCAGTTGAGTGTGCCTGGCAATGATTTACTTAAGGTAGCATTCATAACACACAGTAGCTGCATTATACAGGAAAAATAAATCTATTCATGTTACATTTCCTACCTTTAAAGCTTTTTTTAGTCTTGTATTATGGCCCTGGATTTGTAACGTTTGACTTTTTTACTTCTTGCATACACAAAAGGAACATTCATGATTTAAAACTATTTCATGTTTTATATTTCTCGAACAGGAATAAATCTTTTTTTACATGTTTTTCCAAATCTACTTCATTGGGAAAAGATACTTTCTTTCAGTTACAGATTGAATGTTTCTGTAGCTTTCATCTTTTAATTTCAGTGGTTTTGAATTCAAAATCTGCTTAACTAGTTTCTCCAGCTCAGTTATAGTTTTAAAATAATTTAGAATTCTCCTTGTTTTGTTAGTTAAATAATTGGAGGCTACTGCTGCCTATTTTTATTCCTGCTTTTCATGATTTACTTCTAGAACTTCTTAAAAGAATTGTTACATGGATCTCTGCATCCCTGCATGTAAAGTAAAATGAAATGACATATTGTTGCAGTTTCTATGACAACCATATCATGATGCCCATGCTCTCAAAAATTTATAAACTACAATTTCAACTATGCTAATAGCACTGAGTGGAATTAATATTTATTTACCTTATATTCTTATTACAATTAAGCTTTCAATACTTGATTATGAAAAAACCCCAAATAACAAAATGCATATATCAGTGGTGCTCGTTTGTTTGACGTTGGCTTTTTTGTAAAGGAGTTCTAATTTTTATTACATTTAAAAATCTAACTCTGCTACGTAATGTTGCTGAAGAACTTATTTGCTCAAAACAATGAAAATCTATCAGTCACAGGTTTTAAAATACACTATTCCAAAATAACTCGTACAGTTTAATCCACTACCATTGATTTACAAAATAGTCTTGGGTTGTTATTAGAGTATTTAAAACAAATTTACTCGTCTGCATTGTCCTGGATGCTAAAGCTCAAATGCTTGTGACATGGGAGTGGTGATTCCCTCACAGAAAGGGTGGCTCAAAGTGTCTGCATGGCCAGACACGGGGTGATAAACCCCCTACAAACATCTACTTAGACTACTGCCTTAGTTCATTGTACATCTTAAAAAGCTTTGCCTGGTAACCTGGGTTTTTTTTCCACATTAAATACATAACTGTAGTATAATCAGGTTAGTCCATCAATCTGCTGCTTTAGAAGCTAGAGCTGATTTTAATAGTTTGGCAGGGAAGTCTATTACTCAAGCAACACTCACATTGGAATCAATGGGTGTTTTACTTGAGTAAAAAAATGTAGGACCGATGTAAGATGCCTTATTCAAGATATCTCATAATTATATACATTGCATTGACTTAAAAAATGGTGAGTTTTGCTCTCAAAACTAATTTTATTTGGTCTAACTTGCGCTTATTAAAAGTGTGGTTTATATTAAAAATGCGTGATTCTCCCGTATGACTTATTGATTATTGATGCAAGTGGGAAATAAAACACCTCAATCTTTCAGTCATTTGTCTCAGGAAGATTCCAGAGCAGTCAAATCACATTTACTTCAGTCTTAAATTTGATATTTCATTGGAAAAGCGTTTCATGTAATTGAATGTTCGAGCATGTTGCGATCACATTGCATTTTAGTTTTTAACCATCTGAATGCTTTGAACAGTTTCTTCCCAGTGTTCCCCGCTTAGCAAGCTGCAGTGAAAGGTATTTTGAAGGATTTACACAGTGATTTGCCTCTTACTCAACTTTGTTGCAAGAAGTGACTGCAGTGTATTTTGGTTCAAGTGTGGGGTGTTGCAGGAGGTGGTGGGGGCAGGAGACAGCCGTGCTGCCTGCTCAGTGTGCTGTGATCTGTATGAGCTCCAGGTAAAATGGGACAGTCCCAAACAGCCTTGTACCCCAGAATGCCTTTGTAGGCTGTTTCACCTGTTGGCTTGCTATTTCCTAAAGAGCTTATCCTTTCCAGCATAGCCCTTTTGAGCCTCCTAGCAAGAGGTGTGCACTTTGCACTCACGGGGCTTGAGCTTCTGGGTGAAACAATGGACCATGACACAAGCCTAAAAGATCAGGCCACGTTCCCACAGGAGCATCTTAAAACTAAAGCAGTGTGTAAGTGCACAGCAGCAGGAATATAAAATACAAAAGCATTGGCCTGTCCTGGAGATTCCTTTGATTTCTGTTTGTGAGGCACACATACGTGACTTAGTGGCAATGCATTTATTTGCAGTGTGGGCCAGTGCTTAGGTCAAAGGCAGCTTTGTATATTGATTCTAGCCATCAGGTTCTATGGGGTTTTTTACATAGCACCTTGTTCTTAGCATGGTACTTAGCTCAGGAACTTGAAAAATTGTGCTTTGTCCTTGCAATTTTTTAATTTATTTTTTTTTGGGGGGGGTGTGAGATAGGAGAGTTATTGAACACAAATGGGTGGAAAAAATACAGTGTTATAAAGTGAAGCCTGTATATTCTCTGCTGTATTCCACCACATGCTATCAGAATGGACATTGCCAGTGAAAAAAGGAAAGGTTTTTCTGCAATTGAGATTTTAGGGAAAAAATATTCAGCAACCTTCATATTTATATCACTGGCCTAGAATTTACTCTGGGCTGTAATATAAAATCGGACTACTGCTGACTGTCAGGGAGTCATCTAGCATGTGTCCCCTCCCAGCTCCTCAAATGTGCTGTGCCAGTGTCTTCCAAGACAAGCTCAGCTGCTCCCAGCTGAAGCTGGGCAGAACTGTGTCGTAGGTGAGGCCACACAGGTGTGTGCTCAAGGAAGAGATGCTTTCGTACGACTGCCACAGTTGCTGTGAGCGTCTCTTGCGTGGCTTGGGGTTGCTTCTGCAAAAGGGCATTTTAAATCATTGTTCATCTTGAGCTGCTTTTTCATGGGAATGCTGGTTTGTGGTCATTCTAGTCTACAGGCATGGTAGCAGAAAAATGGTTAAGGTGACAAGTAGACGAATCCAGCTGATGGGTGGAATACCCAGAATAGGAGGAGCAGATGCGTCTCAGGGGAAATGTCTGCACCTTCCACAGCCAGGCTACTGATTCTGGTTTTTTACTTTCTACCTGTAAAGTATCAGGTAGTCAATCTCTGTGTGATTTCCAATCACAGCTAAGTGCAATTGCTGTTTTTTGAGCGTGTTGTTGGCGTTCTCATGATTCATTTGCAGAGCTTACTCTGCCAGTGCAACTTCTAGACAGGAGTTTGTCAAGTTTGACTTTGGTGGTGCAATTAGTGCTTTTCTGGTGCCAGGATGTGTGCTTGCCAGTGGCTGGGAGAGCAGCAGCAAGCTGACAAAAGTCCTCTAAGAAAAACTCCTTCCTGGTTTAAGGCTTTTTACGGGAGCATGGCTAAGAACTGCAATGTATTGTGATGCGTTAGGATCACAGAATCTGTCTCCTGATGCTGACACATGCCTAGAGTTTGGTTGCAGCTGGAGTGTGCCTAAGAAACTCTCTGCTCTGTCTTGTCTACAACTTTTAGCAGTGCCACTGCGGGTACTGTTCATGGGTCATAACAGCCTAGGGTCGTTTTTGTCATCTTTTTTTTTTTTTCACTGAAAATAAAAATAATTGAGTATAGATTATAAACTATAAAGCCAGCCTCTGACTTGAAATCTAAAAGACTCGGGAAGCAAAATCCTTCGGGAAAGCCTGGGCAGTGCGACTGGCCTGATTTTGTCCGAGGAAGGAGGGAGGCAGAAAGAAGCTGGGCAGAGGAGCCAGTCAGAAGTGCTCTCTGGCACACGCTGCCGGAGGAAACTGCCTGGGAGCGGGAGGTTGGAGGCGTTGGGCAGAGCGGTGCCGCCGGGGGCAGAGGCACCGAGCCGCGCTCCTCGCCCCCGGAACGGAACGCGTAGAGTGCGCTCGGCGCTGGCGAGAGCCAGGAGAGCGGCTTGGGGCGGACAGCTAAGGAAAACACTACTGCTAGGGCTTTGCTTTGTGTACTCATCTCCCTGAATTCGCCTTAATTGTCTTCCATTCTCCCCTTCCCCCGGCTCACGACAGTGAGCGTGTGCCTGCCACTGAGCCCCGGGGGGGACCTGCGGGCGGAGTCCCCGACCCCGCCGCGAAGCCCCCGCTGAGCCTTGGCTGGCTTTCCTGCTAGCGCTGGCTGCTTCGCCTCGCCGAGCGCTAACCCGAGAGCTCCTGGGCAGGGGCTGCTCTCACTGCTTTATTTGCACTCGCCTCACGGTGGCGTCTTAAGCACATAAACAAAGCCCGAGTCAGCGGAGAAGCGAGTGTGTTTTCTAGTTTACCTTTATTAGAATAACAGTTCCGTTAATGTTTTGGATAAATCAAAACTGTCTATTAAAGCGGCTCAAGTAGAGGAGATGCGCGATGCTCTACGTCAGTGGAAGGTGTTTTAATCTTCCCGGTCGGCACAAAGCCCGGCTGAATGAGAGCTCGAGTCTGTGCCATCTGAACAGCACGGTCTCACCTGGATTCCCCCCTCCCCTTGTCTCTCTCCTCCCCTAGCCCCCCAGGAGAAGTTGACAAAGAATGCGATTGAAAGTGTAAAGCAGCAGATGCCGACGTTAAACTCCAGCCCGATCTGAGTAGAACGATCTGAGACACGGTCCTGAGCCGCTGCCCTCATTAATACAGAAGCATGCCCCTGGGACCCGAGTCACCCGGAGAGAATAAACACAATATAGAGACATCTTACCTCCGAGCCGAGAGAGCGACGTTAGAGGTAGGAGAGGGGAAAGTGTGGCTCTCCTCCATCCTATCCCGGCCGCTTTGTCGCGGGGCTCCGGCACTGCCGCCTGCCCAGCTGGGCTCCGCTCCCCAGCGTTCTCCCCCCGCCCCCCGGCAGGCAGTCCCCAAACAGCCCAGCACAAATCCACAAGTCGGGGCAGCGTTCCGAGTCGATCCGTGCTGATGCAAATCCCCCGTGGCTTCTCTCCGCCAGAGCGTGGAACAGAATTGCCGCTTAGCCTGAGTTTTGCTCAGGCTTTAGTGGCAGCGGAGGAGCAGGTAAGGCGGCTGCAGGCTGCCAGCGATTCCCGTTGCACTTGCGGAGAGCAGCAGAAAGCGGTGGCAGTGGGAGTGTGGTCTGCTCTTCGTTAGGGAGAGGGGAACGGACCCTGGAGGTGATGCGGTGAAACACTTCCACTTCCTTGCATTGTTTGGTACAGATAACGGGCGTTCTCCTTTTATAACATTCACTTCAAGCGTTCTCCAACCCAACCGGAGTAAGTTCCGGTCCTCCCCTTTAGTTTACATTGGGGTTGTCAAAGGATTAAATAAATGAAACTTTATTTGACCGTGGAGTTTATAGACCCTGAGATCCCTGCGCGCTCTGGCCTTATTCTAATTCTATAGCGGTAATTACCCCTTCGTTTCTTTAAGTGCAATAGATTTATTGCCTTAGAGACTATGCACAGTTTGATTGAATTATTCATTTTTTTTTCTTTGGTGTAGACTGCATCTGGGGACTGATGTGACGTGTAGATTTTTTTTTCTTTTTTTTTTTTTTTTCAGGAACAAAGGGAATGTGGAAATGAAAGAGAGAGGGAGAGAGAGGCTGGCAGATGTGATGAGATGCGGTGAAGGTGTATCCAGCTTGGCACTCCCACTCCTCTCTTCTCCTCTCATTGCAGCCCTGGGTGACTCTCAGGCTAACACAAACAGCTTTTCTTCCGCAGCCTGCCCTCTGTCACTGTAAGTACAACAGCCTTCTCTTATCAGCATGCAAATTCCAGCCACTCACTACCTTAGCCTGGTGTTTGCACTTTAGATTTACAGAGGGGACCTTTAAAATGAACTTTCCGAGACAGGAAGGGGTTTTCATGTCAAACTTGCTTTTATTTTCTTTGTAAAAGTTTATGTGGTTTTCCCAGTTCTCTGCCCCCCGCCTTTTTTTTTTTTTTTTTTTTTTGAAGGGGGGGTGGAGTGGGGAGATTGTTGCTGCGGCTTTTTCTCTTCACTAGCAAGATGATGCACAGTTTCCAATAAAATTAAAGTCTCCCCGAACCTCTTTCTGTCAGGACGGTACATTGTGTTGGCAGATGACGCTGTAAGGAATTTGGAGTTTTTGTTTTCAGTCAGATCTTTATCTTCGGGCGTTATAAAATGCTAACGTTCCCTAAATTCTGAAGAGATCACCAGAGGTTCTTGTTCTGGGGGAAATTGCGTCGGCTAATGGGTTTGCTCATGAAGAAACGTGCTGTAATCTGCTTCTAGCTAGTCTGACAAAACTTTCTCCCAATCGGATGATCAGGGTTTGACTTCTCTTCCTTTAGCTTTCTCTCAGATGCTGTTGATTATTTTGCAAAAGTTTCTCTGAACATCTTTAACAAGCCCATAAAAATTCTTCATTGTCGGAGAGTGTTAGCAGAGGGGATTTGTAAATAGGTCTGTTAATTGCCCGGCATTGAGCGGGGAAAGAGGGGGCTTTAGAATCGGGCGAATGGCTTTTAAGGTGGAATTTCTTGCCCTTTGAGTCAAAACTTCTGAGACTGTTCCACCAACTCCACGGGAGTTGTAGGTTTGCTCATGATGCTCAAGGTGCGGTGTGTAAAACTTCAGCACGCAGACGGGTTGCTTTGCTTGTTGAGTTCTGCTTTACTCTAACGTGTTTCATGAGAGAGATGGCGCAAACCGTGATGATAGCTGTGAGCAGGTAAGTGCCCCGACGTGAACTGTGTGCCTCCGATCCCTTCCCTCTGCGGGGACCCGCAGCAGGTCAGCATCCCTGCCCAACAGCTGCCTGCGCTGCCTGCTCCGGCTGCCTTAGCCTCCGTGAAGCCAAAGCCGGGGCAATACTTGAAAACGCGGGCTCTGAACTATGGTAACGCTAAAAGTAAAAGCGAGTTCTTGTTTCTCGGCACGTGTACACTTATCTGCACGGCGGGGGTTCGCTTGGGCAAACAAAGAGAGAAGCAGTTATTCCCGGGCAACGCGCATTTGCATACAATGCCCAAGGAGTTCTCTTGCCCTGGCGCGGAGAAGTCGCAGCTCCCTGGCGTGGCGTGTCACATCTGTAACTTCATTGATCACACGGGGAAGCAACAAGCTGGAGAGTATTCGGTGCCGCCTGGCACGGGGATGCTTCTCTCGCTGTCCTGCCCCAGCCGGGTGTCATCCGCAGCACAGGACTTTCGGGAGAGCAGCGAGATGCTCCCCCGGTTTGGAGCTAGGTGGGCGGTTAGACTTATCTGATGCCTTCATTATCTCTTGTCCCATTACCACCTCGTACTCAGTCTGGAGGACGCTGTAGTTGAGGAGTGGGTTGTGGGGTTTTTCTGTTTGTTTCTCGAAAGAAAAAAAAAGCCAAACCTTCCAGTAACAAATTGTTAGGGTTGCGAATTCGGGCGGGACGGTTCGTCCTTGTATTACATCTCTTTTCTTCTCGGGATTTTTTGCGCGCCAACTCTACTAGTTATTAAAAAAAAGTTAAGGTGTTTCCTTTACTTCCATCAGGTTGAAATGTGTTGCAAGGGAAATGTTAGTGACCGGTGAGAGGAATACCCACAATGCCTTTAATGATAAAAAATTCTTATAATTAAAGATTTCAAAGAACATATCAGTATCTGGAAAGGCAGCTATTTCCTCTTATTAAATCCATACCCCGGGTGACTGCAGCAAGGTGAATCGGCTCTACACAGGTGAATACAAACTCGATATTTACAATCTTACCATTTACCCCCTGACTCCGAATTTCAGGGTTTCTTTTTAGTGTCTTTGATGAAAATGGAAAGAACGCGTGGGAATTAGCTTCTGTGCCCTCGGCCAGCTAATTTGACGACAAAGTGTTGCTAGATAATTTTTAAGTTCTCTTTCAAGGTGTTTGCCGCCTGCTTGATCGCTCCTTTTATTGTAGTGGAATTGCAAAAAAAAATACTGTGTACAATAGGTCCGCTGTTCCAAGGGGTTCTGACTTAAAACTGATTTTCCCCGGACTCGGCTGGTGATGGACGAATAATACCCCGCTCAGCAAGGTGGAGGATGCTGTGTGCACGACTGCAGTAGCGTGCTGAGTTTTACAGCTTGGGAACTAAATGAAACAGAGGCAAATCAGCCCTGTGGCATCACCTTAGTGCCCAATTTTCACCACGTCCTGGTGAAGCGAGGTTCATTGGTAGTGGAGCTGAGCGTGCTAACGTGTTCCACAAGTTTCTGCTCCAGAGGGGAGGGAAGCGAAATCAGGCTTTCTCCACGTCTTTTTGGCCTCTATAAGTTATGAATCTATTTTAAAATTAAAAAGTTTCTCTGTTACTAACTGTTCCAGGCGCCTTCTGGAAAATGGGGAGAAAGTGCCAAAAATACAGAGATGAATCAACAACTCTCTCTCTCTCTCATTTTGTGGGCTTGAGGTTGCTTCCCGCACTCCCATCTTAACAACAGTTTAGCCTAGGTGTGAACAATATCAAAAGAGGGAGACGTTCGCTTTCCAGCGAGCTTTGCCCACCTGATCTGCGGGCTCCTGCCAGTTTGAAAGACTCTTTTATGTTTACCTCTGGCATGTAAAAATACAGACGAGACGCTTTCTTGGGTTTGCAAGTACTCTGTGCCACTGGTTGATTTTCTCCTCAGCTTCGCAGAGTTTTCCCTTTTCTCCCAGCTCTCTCCCCACCCCCCCCCCCCCCTCCCGCCATTAGCACTTTCAAGGCAGCGTGAGTTCCTAAATTGGTATTCAAGCCGATATTCAAGTCCCTATCTGCTGCCTTTTGGTAGGCAGAGAGGAAGATATTTATATATTGCCGCTGCTAAAATCGCTCCTCGTCGCCACGAGAATCCCAACTTCGGCTGGAGTCCGTCCTCGAGGAGTTGTTCTGCCCCGGCCATACCTGTCTCTCCCGTGCTCTTTTTACCTGTCTGTGGAACGCATCACTAAAGAGTTTGTGGACTCCGAGTGCCTTCTCCTTCCCGCTCTCCCCTTCCTCTCCCCCGGGTCCCCGGAGCTGGACTCCCCTCGCTGGTGTCATTGACACTTTAATCTGTTTTTTTTTACGCGGAGTGTGCTGTGGGATCGGGCTCCTCGGAGCCCCATTTCTCAACAACTGTCAGTACGCGTTCGCCCAGCGCTCTCCTCGCCCTCGCTCAGCCCCGCAGACGGTGTCTCTGCGTGCCCCCCGGCTTGCGAGCAGGAGGCGGTTCGGGCGCGTGTCTCCCCGCACCCTCCCCGGGACGCGGGCGGGGCAGGGCAGGCGGGTAAGGCGCCGCTCCCCCCGCACAGCCCCGGCCCCGCGCAGCGGCTCTCCCGGGGACCCCCCTGCTCCCCCTCCTCCTTTTCCGGCCCCTCCCCGCCCTCGCACCCCCTCCCCGCTAACTTTCTAGTACCTTTCCTCACCACTGCGGGCAATCAGTGGTCATTAGAGGAGAGAGGTTTAGGGTTTCGTGTGTGTAACGGCAGTGTGAGTGCTGAGAGCTTCTCGGGGATGCGGCTGGCAGCCCGGGCTGATTTCACTTTCTGTTTTGCGCTCACTTTCTCCGCAGTTGTTGCTTTCTCCGCTCGCTCGCTCGCTCTCAGCCTCCCCCTCTCTCTCTCTTCCCCTCTCCCTCTCCCTCTCTGTTTTGTCTCATCTTGCCTGTGCTGTCTGGGCGGGGGAGCCCTGCCTCCTTTTGCCTTCCTCAGATCAATGCCCTGGCCACTCACTTTCTGATGTTGCACGACGGGAAATGCTTTGAATACTTACGACATGGCCGCTCACATTGATTGCCAAGATTGACAGCAGTAACCATCGCCTTCACTTGTTTCGGGAGGGAAAAAAAAATAATAATAATGAACCTGATCGTAACCAAATCTCCAGGCAACCCATCCGCAAACTTCTAACGATCGGGATCCTGCACATCCATGGCCCGGAGAAACACCAGCAGACTCTAGTTAATTTATTTTATTTTTTCTTTTATTTCCTTTCACCGAATTACCACTCATTTATTCCTTCTTCTCTCCCCTTTCACCTCTTTACTTCTTTTTTTTTTTTTTTTAATTTTTTTTTTTTTTTTTAAAATTACCGAAGCGCGTTGCAAAAAAAAAAAAAAAGGAGGCTCTGCCAGTGCTTTGTGCCACACTGGATCCCGAGGAGGTAACAGGACAAAAAGCGCCCTATTGTGTTGTATACCTGTTGTTTGCTGTGGTGTGTAGTGCTGCGTGGCGCGGTGGCGGCGGCGGTTTAATGGGTTTTCGCTGGCTCGATGCGGCTTTGCGGGAGAGAATCCTGTTTCCCCTGCGCTGTCTTTAATGGGTGATTAGTTGCAATTGAGCGAAGCAGCAGCGTCCGGAGGTAGATCTGTTGTTTAGCTTTAACATCGCTGAATTCGCCCCTTCCCCCGCCCCCCTGCGCGGTTATTTACTTTTAGACGACGAGAGTGTTGTTGTTTTTTCTTTTTTTTTTTGCCTTTTTTTTTTTTTTTTCTTTAAGGAAAAGTAGTTCTAGAGTCGTCCCCGTGCGAGTTTCGGGGGCTGGTTGAGCCCCGAGGTTTCGAGACGTTCAGGGACCCCAGTCCCTTGAAATCACAACACTTTCTCATCCTTCCCGAGTGGAGGTTATTTTAAAATGTAGTGACAGATCAGCGTTGTATTTTAAGATCACCCACGGCAGGCGAACACATGGTGCTGGGAAGATATTGTACGTAAGGAACTAACACGAGAGGGAGAAAGAGAGAGGGAGGAAAAAAAGCAAATCCGAAATAAATCCATGAGAGCAGAGCGCTGCTGTCCTCCCTCCGGAGCGCTCGCGTGGCTTTCTCCTCACGGATAACCCCGAAAGCCTCGGGGTGGAGAAAGGCGAAGGGAGTTTAGTGGTGCTTTTAAATTCTCCGTTAAGTTTGAGGTGGGTGAGCGCTTTGAAGTTGGCCACAAACGAGTGCTGTCGGCGGAGCCGAGCACAAAGCTGGCCGAGCGAGGCAATGTGGGGCGCGGCCACAGCGGGGCACTGTCCGAGGAGCTGCGGGCTGCGGCCGCCCCTTATCTCCCCAGCACAGCGCTGGCGGCGACTTCCACCGAAAACTTCAAATTTGATCTCGCACCCTAATTTGTGACACACGGGGAGGGTGGAAGAGAGCGGTCCATCGTCAGGGAGTTGTGTTCACACCCGGGGAAGGGAGATGCGTGCCGCTCTGTGGCAATATTCGACCGGGGATTTCTCGCCGCCTTAGCTCTTTGCCGGAGGTCATGCAAATCGACCTTAAAAGAATGCATAAGCCATAAATTAAAATAAACCCTTAGCCAGAGGCTGATCCATAAGTAGACAATACCTAACCTGGACAAAACGGCTTCCTTTGCGAGCTGAAAAAAAGAATAGTGCCTAAACTAAATGCAAAGTAAGTTTTCAGGAAGTATTTCACTTACTTTTATGATGATTGTTCTTTTAAAATAAAATAGTGGCAGCTGCAACAAGCCGGTTTACAGACGGTGCTGTGGGATATGAGCAAGGCAAGGTGTGTCTGTGGAGAGCTTGTTCTTTTCCTGCCTTTCACTACCTTCGAGGCTGTTTGTTTTGGGTTTTGGTTTAGGTCGGTTGTTGGTTGTGTTTTGTTTTTTTTTGCTGGGGGATAAGAAGCTTCTTTAACCGTATAAGCAATGTAATGTTTTATCTCGGTTAACGCTGAGGAGTTTAGGAACAAATCCGTGTTGCTCGCAACTGTCACATGCGCGCACACAAGCTGTGTCTGTATATAATAGTCTCGGGGCTTGTTTTTTTTTCCCGCAGTTTTTGACAATTGTTCCATTCATGATCCTGAAAGGAATCATCAGTGGGAGCTAATGAGCGCGCTCTGCGGCTTGCCCTGCGCCGGGGAGGAGCGGGCACCCGCTCGTGTGATGCGTGCACGCGTGTACCGGCGGCGGGGTCGCCCCTGCGGGAGCGCGGCCGGGGGTAGATGCGAGCGAGAAGGTGTAGGCGGGATGTGAGCAGGTACTGGCGATCTGCGGGTCGCGTTGAGCGGCGCCGAGCAGGGCACCCGCTCGGCAGCAGGGCTGTGCGCTCGGGCAGAGCAGGGCCCGGAGGTCAATCGGAGGCGGTGATCATATCGATTTGATTGCTGTCTGCGCTCGCCACGGTGCTGCCTGGTGGGGTTTGCTGGGGGCTGGTTGCGTTCTCGGGGATTTTTTACTTTTTTTTTTTGGAGTGGAAGTGGCGACGTGAAGAGACAATTAGCGTTGTGTCTGAGTGGCGGGGGTGGGGGGGCTGCAGGGAGAGCCAGCCTGGTGGGAGCCTGGGGACCACAGATTAGTTCTGTCCCAGGGGTGTTTCCCAAAAACACAGACGGGGAAAGTTTCTGTGATAAAGTCCCGTGTCTTCGCCTGCTGTTTGTAGATAAGGTATATGTTTATTAAGCTAATTTAAATAGCCTTCGGCACACGAGCGACACTTTGTTCCTGCTGTTTTCCCTTACCCTCATTTTAACACTTTTGGTATTTCCGTCTTCGGTGCTGCTGGTGAGGGCAGAACAGTTTTATCCAGTCCCCAAACATGATTTGAAGTCCAAAAATTAACGAATTTCCCTTTCCGTATTCGTGTAATGGAGTAATTTTGAAACCTGTTTTGAGACTTCGACTTGACTTGACTTGTTTTATTGACGTGCTTGTGCCCACTCATTTAATTAAGCCATTATAGCATAAAGTAAATAAGAAGAATGAATGTGAGATATGTGCGTGTAGCCTGCCATTCTATACAAATATTTCCCTGGCAAAGACACTTTCAAAAACTTCTTTTCGGCACATCACGATTCATTGGTGAGATCTTACTGCAGGTTTTTCTTTTGAGCCAGGATATTTTGCATGTTTCTGTGCTCACGACGTTATGTGCGCGCTACACTCGGAATATAAACAGCAGGCATACCTAGCAGCTCTTTCTAGTAAAACTAAGGAATAATCTATTTATAGTGAGTGCATTTAAAAGAAAATAATGAGGTCATTTGGAGTATGCTGCAGTTTGAAGTAGCTCGACACCTGGCAGAAACTACATACGCATTTTCTTCAGACTCCTCGCTATCCATAACTTTTCCTTCTAATACATTCTTGTGTTAAGTGAGAAAGGCTGTTTGTAAAACAATCCCCTGGCTCGTTCCAGCGTTGGGTGAAGCTGATCCTGTAATGGCATTTTGTTTTGAACAGTTGCTGTAGTTGAAGTTCCCTCATAAGGTAAGGTGGCACTGGGTCTGAAAGGAGGTCCAAATGCCACATTTATAATTAGACTGCCAATTCAGCACATTGTATCTATTGCTATACAGGGATATACTGCTGTGTCTGGTCTCTCAATAGACTGTATTCAGAATTAGCCAATTCAACCGCTTCGACTTTGGAGTCAAATTTAGAATAGGCAATGAGAGAAGGAAAGGAAGACAACAATAATGCTTTCTTTTTTCCTCAGCTAGCTATTAAAAGCCAAAGAATATACGGAAACCGAACCAGGCGCTGCGCTTGGAATCAATGCACCAGGCGCAGCCTGGCCAGCCTCGCCTGCAAACCCCTTCCGAAGCGCGCTTCTCCGGGGGGAGGGGAAGGTGAGCCCCGGGCAGCGCTCCGAGCGCCGCTCTCCAGGCCGCGTCCCTGGCCGCCGCCGGCCTCCTGCGGCCGGGGGGGGGCTCACGGGGGCCGGAGGCTGCGGCGGCCCCGGCGGGGAGCAGCCTCGTCCCGGCCGCGGGCCCCGGAGCGATTCGCGTGGGGGGTGGCTGGGCCGTCGGCAGGGCTCCCCCCACGTGGCGGGCGGGGGCAGCCGGAGGCCCGCGGGGCGGCTGCGGACCCTGCCCTCCCAGGGACGCCGGGCCGTGGGCTCCGGCCCTTGGCTTGTTTCCCCGCCTCGGCCCTGGGATTACGGTTCCCGGCTCCTCGGCTCCTGTCATACTTTTGTTTCGCTCACTCGGATTTCTCCGGCCTCCCCCCCTAGAAGTTTAATTCATTCAGCGATGAGAATGCAGGAGGCCCTTTGGTCTGCAGGCTCGCATCCTCTGCTAAACGCATTATTTTCCCTCTCTTTCATGTAGTTCGGTACTCTGTTTCAGTACTGCTTCGAGCTGGGCCGCTTCAAAGCTCACTTCGTTGCCTTTCTGCCAGACCGTAGGGCGCAAACTAGTGCCATGTGCACACGCATAGGATGAGGGGAGCGAGACAGATGGCTGTCGCTCCCTGCACGTTATTGATTCTCTGCTGAACTTATGTAACACTGCCTCCGTTTTCCCTCTTAACGCTTGCACGTTGGGTAAAGCGAGAAGAGGAACAAAGCGGAGCCCGTCAGCTCTCCTCAGCAGGCTGCTGGTGCCTGGCCTCTAGAAAATAATGTCCAGAGCGAGTTGCCTTCACTTGGCGATTTGATTTTGTTCACAAGCCGGAGCTGCCGCTGCTCTTTCCATAGCCACTGGCTTTTAATATGTGGCCAACAGCCGTTTGTGGTCACTTCCAGCTGAACTTCTTTTGCTCAATGGGAAAAAAAATCATCCCTTTGGATGTTCTTTGGACTGTATTTTTAGTCAGAAGTATCCATGCATATCTGCATTTCTTAGAGGCCTTGGAATAGCTCGTGGTAATAAGGCCAGAACTTTGCACGATGGTAGCAAAACCAAATAATTTTGTTGCTAGTGGGTATAAGAAAGTTTCTTTAGTCGTGACCTTATATCTGGTAAAGACTGTAATCACCTTGGGAGATACCACTTCAGGAAGCATATCCATTAATCTTTTACACTTGGTTTGATTTTCCCCTTAAAAGTGTATAGATCACACTTAAAAGGCTGCTGTCAATTTATTTATTTCTTTATTTACTTAATGGAGCACAAATTACTTGGGAAAGAGAAGCTGCACTTTTCTTTACACCCCACACAATGGCTGATGTATATTTCTTTTTCCATTGTGTGACTTTAAAGATCAGCGGGCTGGTTTGGCAAAGGTTTTGTGCAGTGACTAATGTTTTAAAAGTTATGTAAATAGGGGTGTTTGAGTATATATAAGCTACATCGACTGCAGTGATACTGTGACACATTTTTAAAACATTTCAGTTAATACAGTAAATCACGGAGACAGAGCTTTGAAACATATCTGCATGATGTCAGAACCTGGGAGAGAAGCACTGCTTTATGATGCATTCAGTAGTTCATATACAGCTTATTCATCAAGTAGCAGCACAACACAAAGGTGCACATTTCAACTTTATGCCCTAGTAAACCAATTGCTATTCATCTCTTTCAGTGTCATTTTTATTTACACCATTGTCTATTTTTTTTCCTTAGGTAGAGCATCATGAAAGGGAACTTTAGGCAACTGGTTACCAAACCACAGAAACTGAATTTCCTTTTATTTTCTATGAACTATTCAGCAATTATTTTTTTTTTTTTTTTAGACACACAGTTCTCCCACAGTATTTACTGATGGATCATTACAGGCCATGGCTCCATATGGTGAAAACAGCAATATATAGTAAAATCCTCTCATTAGCAAGGCCGTGCGCTGCACCGGCCTGATGTCTGTATGAAATACGTGTATATTTAGATGTAGAACTGCACAGAATGGAGAGCTCTGATTGCTGGAAAGCAGCTGATTTCTGCAGTGATAAACCCCTGTAATTGCACCTTCCAAAGCCTTTGCAGCACACAAGTAGGTATTATTTTAAAACATTATTATGTGGCAACAACAAATACTTGCGACATCGTTGTAAAAGATTTTCTGCCTGTTTTAGTTGACTGTCTTTCAGAAAGTCTGGAGTTCTTTGGCACTGTGAAACAGCTACACTATCCATCGTATATTCAAGTATTCAGTGAAGTTTTAAATAATTCTCTTTCAATTAGTACAACAGGAACCTGAAAAAATGGATTTTCTCTTAAAGAAACAAGAATCGGTACATAGACATTTCCTTCCTCCTCTTGTATGTTTTCAAATACTCCTATCAGTTTTGTGTTTACTGTTTTGTCTCCTTAAATTAAGAAGAAAGAAAGCAGTATTCCGAGTTTGAAAATCATTGCTTGGCAATTAATTTAATCAACTATTTCTTGAGCCGTGTGAATTGGGAAGAGTAATATAAACCTGGATGTATTGGTAAACTGGGTTAATCAGAGTCATTCATTGATAGTGGAGAATAAATACCAACTGATGGGTTTTTGAAGTCAGGCGAAACATTCCATCAAGTTAATGTGTTTAAGGGTATCATATCAGGGACAGACAGGTACTAGAAGTGATAAAAAACAGATAACCTGCAACAAAATGATTTACAGATGGGTCATTATCTCCTATAGAGAGGTTACAAAGACCGTATTCTTTATAAAACAGGATGTCATTCTGTAGAGCTAGGAGAATTATCTAAAGAGTCTGAATATTTCATATGGTTTTTTTCTGAGTGACTAGCAGAATTTGTCAAAGCAAAATTTTTTAGCTTTCTTACAGGCAGCATATTCACGTAGCATAAAGCAAATGGCTGGGTTTGTATTTTAAGTGTTCTTTATGCTGATTTTACCTGTTTGATAACACGAATCTTCAGAACCATTTTGCTTCTTCCGGTATGAACTTTGTAGTGCACACGTTTAAAATACGCACAAAGGTGTTATGTACAAATTAAAAAAGAAACAAAGCAGGAAAGTTTGATGTTAGTGACTGAATGGATTTCAAAACCCGTTTCGTGCAGCAAGTGGCCAAGTTGCATCTTTCCTATGGGTAGTAAGACATGTAATTTAAATATTTTTTTTCTTTCTTCTTGAGCTAGGCAGGAAGGTGTACAGTCAATTGTTTTTCCAGTCTCTGCTAGACTGACATCAGGCATCAGGAAACTCTAAAACCTCAGAGGTGCAGTATTGATTTCATTCTGAACTGCAAATCCTTCATATCATTGCTCCAAATATCTAACTTTACACCAATATTACCCATTCTTTTTATAGTGACACCATGCTTAGTAAAAAACTTCTAAGCACCGAGGTCAGGTGTTGAGATTGGATTCTAGTCTATTTTTTATGAATCAGATAAAGATTTCTGTGCATGAGACCGTATGTGAAGATGAGAGAACAAGAACATTTCCATATCAAAGGCAATATATCTGAGGCTGCACAGTAATTAAAATGCAGTGGTTTGGACTCTGTGCACTAGCACTTAGGCAGAGCGTTGTCGGGCCCTTGTGCAGCATGCAGGCGGTTGTGCCTCGCATACTTCTAGAAATATACTTATAATTTTGTACAAACATTTATGCCAGTCCACACTTTTCTGTGGATAATTTGTATTTCATCCAAACCATTCAAAGTAGAAGTTATTTTTTGAGCAACCCCCTCATTATGGCTTTTGTGCATCAACTATTTTTATTCTGGTTGTTTGTATTTCCTCTTACCAGAATGATGGCTTGTTTATAGTCGTGTTTTTTTGTGTGTTTCTCTAAGACCCCTTCCATATACCACTGAAATATTTTACTACTCGCTTGAAATATCTCTTATTAGGAACAAAAATGCTACTATTCTTTCTAGATTTATTGAAGATGGTGTGATTTCTCACATGCCACACTTTATGGCAAATTAAAAGCATGTGCTGGAACATCGTTTTCTTAATGAAACAGTATGTATTGACTAAATCCAACTAACTGTTAACACAACATGGGGAAAATTAATACATGACTCGAGGACCTGCTGATGTGGGAACACTGACATAAAATACTGCAGGGTGCTCCCTGTCTGGATACTGTGTTCTGGAGTCAATGTGAGTGGTTCCCGAGCAGGCTGCCCCGGTCAGGAGCTGTCCCGGAAGGGCTGCTTTTCAACTGTTTACTTCCCAAACTGCACTGGGCAGTGTCCCAGTGCGGAGGAGGCAGCGAGTGCTGCACATTCCCTCCTTGCTCAGAGATACTTGCCCTGCAGAGCCTCCATCCCTTCACGCTCCAGGGCTGCAGAGGTGAAGCTCTGAGGAAGTCCCCTCTTGGAGTGCAGAGCGTTGTGTCGTGGCCATCTCTCCAGCTGCCTTCGCTTTGCTCTGTTTCAGATGGCAGCTGGTGAATGCCCCTGTTTTGAGCTAGCACATCACACCTTCAGAGCCTGTCCTGCCTGCTTTCTGCATCTGTGTTCTTGTGGATGGCCTTGTTCAACTCAGTTCCTGGCCGTTTGTGGTTAGTAAAAAACCCGTGGTATTTTTGCACAAGTGGGGGGGGTTAACCTCAGTGCCATGGCCTAATTCCAGCTGAGATAGTCTATAGCTGCCCATCTACATTCTTCTTGCAGTTTTAACTGGCTCAGTTAATCCTCATTTCCCTTCCTAAATGCAGTGGAATACTGTGCTAAGGACACTTGCAGCAGTTTACCTCCAAAGTACCAAATCCAGCTATGAAAGTCGTAGGTGAAGCTAGATAACGAATGCCATTTTTTGAGCTTGCTGGATAAGAGGGGTGCCACGTGACTGACTGACTTATCATTATTAGAGTTAACACTTTGAATAATTTAATATACATGCTATTTGAATGTTTAGCTCGTTCAGAGGAATATTTTGATATCATTTGATATGTGACAGTTGGCATAAGCCGGTGGAACTGGATTTACTGAAGTGCAAAGGGTGCCGTGTTGCTCTAGCCACAGGTTCATTCTGTAGGTGCTGATACATTTCCTTCTGGGTTCAGTGGAAAGACCTTTCTGTGACTGTGCTGGGGGGGAGGCTGCATGTGAAGGCCACTGGAGTCCTTCAGAAAATAACCAACTTTCAGTTAGGGTGGAATCAGGTTCATCTACATGATGTTGCTTATGGCTCCATAGCTAACCTTCCAGTGGCTCTCCTGGTGTGGTATATATAGGATTCTGACTTCCTGGAATGGCAGAGGCTGAGGCCTTTTGCTGCTGCTTTCACCCACACCTTTCCAGACTGTTTCATGTTTTTCTTCTGCTGATGGGTTCATATAGGCCATTAAAGTGAGAACATCCTTTATTCAGCTTTTACTGCAAGTATATTGGATGTACGTGTGATTTTTTTTTTATTTTTTATTTTTAATATAACTAAGTAGACATGTTTCAACATATTTTTAGTAGTCTTTTTGTTATGGTAGTGTCTACACTTGAGATTTTGTGTTCACCTCTGGTTTACATGCAGCAGTTCTTACGTTCTTCTCACTATGTCTATTCTCACAGCTTGCCCAAGAAGTCAAAATGACTTGTAGGAAAAGACTCCCATGCTTTCTGATTGCCTTCTGTAGGCTCTAGTTCCCATTATACTACCTGTTCTTTCAGTAGAAATGATAGTATCTGTGGTATTCCTCTTTGAGAGTAACAGTGGAATCTTTTATTTCAAAACAAGTTCTGTGTGGTCAGCTTTTCATCCTGACTTCATGAACTAGAAGGAAGTTAGCTGGTGTTCAGATGGGCTGAGGCTGCCAGGAGTAACTTAGAGGAGTGCAATGTGTGAATAGGTAAAACATATTCTCATTTCTGCTTAGCACTAGTACAAGAGGTCTTCTGTACTCTTCTTAGTGGTGTTATTTATGTATTTTGATCACTCTTGGAATACCCCAAGTTACAAATCTGTCAGCATACCCGCTAGTGAAAAAAAGGAATGTTTCCGTGCTAGAAAATCTGCCTGAATTTAAAGTTCTGAGTGAGCAATCACTTGGCTGCCTTGAGGTGGAAGAATGTGTTAATGTTGGCCATCCTGGCTACTGGCAGCTGAAGAGCAGATGCTATCAGCCTTTCTGCTTCAAAGCTCTATTGTCACTGCAGGTCAAGAAATCACAGGCTCCCTTCTCCACCACCACTTCCCCAGGCTGGTGTGTTAGCATGCCTCTGGGCTGTGCACCCCGTGCATGGTGCTTCTGAGTTTCAGGTGGTCCCCAGCAACCATCCCTCTGCCTCTCACCCCTTGCTGCCTGTGTGTGGACTCTACAGACACAGCAGAGTTGGGGCAGGTGTCTCAGTGCTCACTCAGTGCTCAGCTTGGGCTCCAAGGGGCCATGTGTACTGCACCCAGGCCTGAGCTCCCTGTGCTGCTGAGCTGCCCTCAGCCTCTGCTGAAAGCCAAAAAGGTTTCCTTCCTTTCCTTGCTTGTGTACACAGCCTTTCCTTGTGGTTCGTTTCCTCACTCCGATGATTTTAATCTTTGCCATAGCCTCTGAACAAGAACGATCCAATCTGTAGTGTGTATTTTAAGGATGTGCTAAAAACCCCAATTAGTGATGGTGGCAGAGATACAGGGTGTGTATTCTAGTGTAGTCGGCCTGCCTTGAGTTCTATGGGGTGCATGGGTGTGCCCACTAACAGTTGATTTGAAATCACCATTGCACAACACTCTGAGCTGGAACGGGATAAAATTACAGACCCAAAGGCAGGATGATGGTGTAAAAGTGACAGCTTTGAATGCTGCTAGGAGTGCTAGATACAGTCATTTCAGGGAAGGAGAAAGTGTGGATCGGGGAGGTAGCTGAAGGACTTGGGGCTTAGCTGGAGCTTCTAATTGCTGAAGTCCTCCCTGGACAGGTTGATTCTGTTTGCATGATGTGATGTACCACCAAAAGCAAGAGGGGAAAGTGTTTTGATGAATTGTCTGTAAGGGTGATTTCTTAAAAAGTTCAAACCTCGAGGCATAAGCTGTTGCTGATTCTACTTGGAAAGGATTTTTACCTTTTTTTTCCCCCCAAAGTGGCAGAGAAACAGCTAAGATAACAAATGAACTAGTCAGAGACAAATCCAGCCCCAAATTGGTTTTGGTAACTGTGTTCTTCTCATGGAAGACATTCAGCTTGGGATGATGAAATGAAGAAGGTGAAGATTGTTTCCCCTCCTGCTGTCTAAGCGTGGCTCCCCCATGGCCTATCCTGTCCTGCCCATCCTGTCTCTGTGGTGTCAGTGCAACTGGATGCAAATCAGCATGGCATCTGCTAGCTGGTTTTCAGCTGCCCGGGCTAAACTGCAGATATGGAAGTTATCAGCAGGAGGCTGTGACCTCATCACACAGAAGTGGCATTCCCACAAGTAGGTAATGAAGCACCCCCATTGAGTGTAGCTAAAGTCCAAATCCTCAGGAGAGTTATTACATAGTCAATTTAAGCAGCTCTTCCAAACTTTAAAGCTGTCCCTTGAATTATTTTGTTTGTTTTTAAATCCACTCACTATTGTAGCTGGAACAGCAGCTGCTGCTGGTCTCTGCTGATGCCACACTGTGCTGAGCTGGGCCTTCTGAGTGTATGTGGAGAAAAGAAGGGATGACAGAGCGAGGGAGAAGAGGAAGGGAAGGGATGTGAAAGGACAGAGATGGGAGGGAAGAGTGAATGTTGAACTGAGTAGTAACAGTAAAGCTTTTGTTGCTGTTGAACATGCAGAGAGAGCATCTGCAGGCAGCATTTGGTAATAATAGATTGACAGATTTCACTTATCAGAGCTTCTCTATATAGATGGTGTAATGCTGGCTTCTTAAAAAGATGCAGTGGTCAACAAAAGTCCCCTTTAGTATTTACCATACTCAGACTGAACTCCATATTCCTTTGCTGCTGCTCATCAAGTCCTTCTCAACAAATACTTTGGGACATGAGTTATCTGTCCTTGGTGTCTGAGAAAATGTAGGCTTCTGGGGAAGGTTTCAGTGGATCAGCCTGATCATTTTTGTATTTTTTACTAAGTCTTGTATGTGTATCTAATTACTGATGTGACCAGCCAGTGAATACTTAGCATGAATCGAAAACATTTTTGTGTTACTGACCCTTCTAACTACTTATTGACAGCAAATGTGGTTGAAAGGCTTTACAGCCTCTGAATTATCAGTGTAAATTATCCTAATACCCTTGCACACCAATTGGTCTGAATGGTGAACGTGAAATGAAATTGTGTTTTATATGTTTAAAATAGTCGTGAGTAGAAGAACTGAAGCTTTTTGGTTTTGTTAGCCATGAAGATTTGAGACTAGCTAAAAGCAAAGCAGAAATGAAATAGTTGCTTTAGAACCTGAAGTAGTTTCTGTGGATGGGAAGGGAGGGAGAATACTTGAATGAGAGGAAATGAGAGGGGAAAAAGGAAGAAAGTGGCATAAGGGTGAAAAGCAAAGAGAAAAAAACTAGGATGTGTGGGGGCAGATCAGCATTAGTGGTTGCAGCCTTTCAAGGCATACTTAATGACTTTATTCTTGTTCTTCACCTATACTCTTCCATTTTCCAAGAAACTGAGAATGAGATGCCAGAATCAGCATTTCTGTCGCTCACAATCAAATGGAGTATTAATTGAGCTTAGAGTGGGAGTAATGACTGAACAGCTGTTGGTAACTGGGCTGTATAACCTCCAGAACTGGCAATATTGTGTTATGTGAAAGAGAAAAATAGTTTTGCTATGCTCTCAGCTTTCTGGAAAGCTGTGGGGCTTGCCGTGGTAGGCAGTTCTTTGAGCAGAGCTAGAGCAGGAGCTGCAGTCCCAGTCGTGCAGTCAGCCTGGGCTGGGCCACTGCAGCAGCTGCAGTCACCCCGGGCAGAGACAGCCTGGCCAGGGATGCAAGAAACACAGAGCTTTGAGCCACTGGACGTTCCAGGGAAGCATCCACATACCCTTGATGTCCCTCCTAAGGATGTCCATGGTTAGCAGGATCATCTGTTACTGTGGCTTGGCTGGAATTCCTGGGCATGCAAAGAGAAGCTGTGGTGCCTGTCAGCTCTTGTAAGCCAGGGCTCCCCTTAGTGATGTTCTGTCTGGTGAAAGCTGCTGGGTCGTGCTGGGTACACTGAAGGGTCACTGTTACTGATTGTTCACCTTCACTATTTTGTTTCTATGCCACAGTGTCATATAATTGTCCAAATGAGGCACAGCAGCCCTTAGATTTCACAATTGGTTTAGAATTTTGTTCCAGACCTGAAGGTGGATGTGGTTCTTTCTAACCCCTTTAAGTTTCTCTGTGTAAATTCTACTTGATTAATGTGTCAGCATCTTATCAAGCTTTTTTAAAATTCAGATTTTAATAAATGCCTTTACTCGTGTTTAAAAAAAAGTTTGGTATATCAGTTGGTTTTGTTTTGTTTTTTTGTTTTGTTTTGTTTTTTTTTTTGCAATGAATAGAGTTCTGAAATTAAAAAAACACCCAACCCAGGCAGAACATAAACCAAACACCCCCCTTGCACACAGATAAAAGGCTGTTTAGCATCAGCCCTTACTTGTTTGATGTGAGAAACTCATTTATTTGCATTTTGCTCTTGTGCTGTTTTCCTTGTCTGAGAGCACACTTGGTGTCACACCAGTTTGCAGAGGTCACCCTTGGGCCTCAGTCTCCCCGTAGGGAATTCCAGAGCTGTGGCAAAGGCAATCACTGAGTAGGAGATTCTCATTTGCCAGGAGTCCTTGACAGCCACAGGCTGCCTGTTCTCTGGTGCTGGTGCTATAATGAATATGATCAGATGTGTGAAGAGCAGTTTGCCTCTTATCACAATTTTTTTATTAAAATAAATAGCAGTGATGAGTCGGGTAGCTGGCATTTATTCCAAATAATGCAGGCAGTGATGATTCTTATCACTGAACTCAGCAGCACATGCTTTTTTCTCAGCCAGAGGAGCTCATGAGCATTGGTCCTTTTTTTAGGCCCAAGGGAATTGATTTTTATTTCTTTCTTCCCTGACACCCCAGCTAAAAGCAAGTGCTGCAGTGGACTGCAGGAACTGCTGAGCCCTCACCTGTGGAAGAAGGGTACTCTGGCCTTGTATCTCTGAATGGTTCCTATCTTCAGGGTAAAGTTCACAGTTACTGGCTAAGGCAGGTAGAAAATCCTTTTGCTTGAGCTCTTTCAGGTCCAGCTGATAACACTCAGGGTCCCAGTCCTGGAAGACACCAAGTGCTGTGCTCCTAGTTCAACAGGCTGTATAAGCACATGCTGAGTTTTAAAGCCTGTGAATAATCTCAGTGGGAATGAGACTATGTATGTGCTTAAAATTCAGCATGTAGTTAAGTACTTTGTTGGACTGGGGCCAATGTGCTTAGCACACTGGAGGGCTGAATCCTTATTCACCAGTGATGGTTTATATATTTTTTTTTGTTTATGAATTTCCTCACTGACCTGTTCCTTTGTTTAATGGTCAGTCCACAGCATGGTCAGGATTAAAAACTTCTGGGGCTTGTTTTGTCTAGAAGCCTATGGATAATCTCTAGAGGGAACGGCTCATTTTACATAATTACTGATGCTAAATAAATATGTTCTTTATAATCAACTTATGTTTAATATGAAATTGCTAAGATTTCTAATCAGGAGACCAATGTTCGACCCAGATTTTATTTCTGCCCTCGCTTAGAACTATGTTGTTTAATCTGCAGAAATTAATAACATCTGTCTACAATTAGTATATCAAGTTCTGATGATGTTATATTTGTTTATAACAACTTTTTTTTTTCCTGTTTCCAAGTTCTCTCTGCTTTCTAACAGCTTTTTTTTCTCATTCTGAAAGAGTGTTCTCCAGGCAATAATTAGCAGTGGGCTTTATCTGAACTGAGATCTCTAGGCATTTCTGTCAGATATTTGGTCTTGACTCAAAATGCCTTGGCCACATAAGGTAATGGGTCTAATTGTTTTCTTCCTCCTCTCACCTGCTCTGTTTCAAAGCATAATCTTGGCACTACCTCAGCTGCATTCCAGAAGCCAGAGAATCTTTTTCTGTTATTGTATGTTTAGTCCCAATTATATTTTTAATTTTTTTACCCATGGATTTGTCCATTATTCTCTCTAAATTCATAACCAAGCATCATAAAGGTTCAACTTAACAAAGTGAACTGAAAAAGCAAAAAACTGAGGAAAATCCTGGATGACTCAGGCGAAGGATTTGGATGCAGTTTCCCCTCAGCAGGAGCAAACCTTGGCCTTTTCAAATCTGTGAGGAAAGAGAATTTCCTGGTGTCTGAAGAGGCTCTGCTCGCTCCCACCGAGATGCAGTGGGGGCACAGTTAAGTGCTAACAAATCTTGACTGTTTGTCTTTCTTTTTATGCTCCATCTTTGAAATAGCTGAGGTGCAGGGTATATATCTATATCTACCTGTGTATATATAGCCCAGCTCGGCGCAGACAGGCGTGTTGCTGCACGTCTAGCTGGAGGGACAGCAGAAATCACCCAGCTAGCTCAGCTCAGCTCAGCTGCAGAGCCTGCCTGGCTGCCTCTAAAGCAGTGGCACGGTGTGGAAACCACAGCTCAAGCCATGTGGTGCCCAGGAGAAGGGACAGTGAGTTCTGGCTGTGCTCACAGGGCAGGAACAACCCAGGGAGCAGTGGGTGCTGAATGGGGAGGTAGAACTTGGCACTCTCTATTGTTTTGATCCTGCCACAGCCTGTGATTACAAACGTGTTGCTGTACATGGCACAGTCCCCTTCTTTGCTCTTGTGTAATCTCTTTAAGGCTACAAGGTGTGAAGAATGCCTCAGCCCGGCGTTGGTGCCGTGGCTAGAGACTTAGGGACCTTCTGGGCACTAAGAGCTGCAAATACATGAGCAGATAGATTTTAATGCTGCTGTGTGGATGTGTGCTCTGAACCCCCAAGAATGAGTCATTTCCAGTTCAGTGTCAGTAAGGTCCTATGTGATTCAAATACTATACATTTATTTTTATTTTCTTTTTTTTTTTGCCATCTACCAGAGCTTGATTGAAGGAGGTTGGGGAAGCATCGATTCTGTTCAAAAACATTTAGCACTTCATGACTTTTAAAATTAGCTGGTGCAAGAATGCTTTGGAGAAATCTGAATTGTAAAAGTGTCCCCATTTCTATGTCTACTACCAAACACATCAAAAATGGTGCCACTGACATTTTTATCTCAATCTGAGTTCAATTTTCTGTTAATGATGACTGCTTTGTTTTTATTTTTACTATTATTCTAAAGGTTTATTCAGCTTGACAGTTGTAGGATTAAGCTTTACAAACAAAAGGATAATATATCCTATGTTTACAAGTTAGCCAGAGGCCAGGTTTTATAAACTTTAAAAATACAGCTATTGCTGGTTTATAAAATAGACTAGTCAGCTTTCCAAGAGAGAAAATAAATCCAGCAATGGAGCTGATTTCCACGGAGGCTTGGTACTCTCATGTATAATAATATATTTTGACCTAAAGCAATGTTACATGTGAATTGAAAGAGTTGGAAATGTGAGTGCAGAGCAGAGCCACGTGGGGCCTGATCCTGTCAGTGTCTTACACCTCCCCTGGGAGCCTTCAGTGCCACTGGGAGGTCACTGGGCAAGTGACATTCAGCACCACTCACAACAGGGCCACGAGAGACTTTAGAATCTGACCTTCCCAATGCTTTCTGTAGGATGCCATGGGTTCCAGGAGTTAAAATCCCATCGAAGTTCACAGGCAGGCCTGTAATCACCCTTGCTAGCAATGGAGAGAAGTGTCATGCTTTCTGCTGAGGGCCATCTAGCAATAATTCTCATCTGGAAATTGCAACTCAAAACAGAGGAGATTCAAAGGGCAGAGCAAGCAAAAGAGTAAAATCCAGGAAGGAATTGAGGACGCATCGGGCAACACGAGTGTCTTTGTTTACAAGCATAAAATGTAAAGAAATTCCACATAAACACAGGGTTCTGTTTTATCTGCCTCCTAGGAATAATTCATCTTCACGTCAGAACAGCTGAAGAGACCCCCTCAGCTGAACTATGGCTGCAAGGCTGGGCATTTTCACCTCTGTTTTTTGGGGGCAATGGTGCTCCATTGAACTGATGAAATGGGATTCCCAGTGACCCTGGTGCACAGATCTCCTGTAGCAGCGAGGAGGTGCTGCCCTGGTACTTCTCAATCTTGTCACTTCTGGGGAGCAGCAGTGAAGCTGTTTGTTCCTGACAGCAGACAGCCCCACTGCAGGGCCCTGGTTTCATGTTACATTAAGTATTAGTGCTGTTCTTTCAGGAGCTATTATGCTGTGACATCAAAGATTTTCTGACAGGGCAGTTGTAGGTTAGCACTGAAGTTGTCTACTGAAATTTTTAAGAATGGAATTAAATATATATGACCAGATTTAATAGGAGAGATCAGAAACTGCATAGAAAATGGAGTTAGTGGTTAAAGAAAGCTGCAAGAATAATTATTTGGTTTGGCCTATTTGTCCTTTCTTGTCCAAGGCAATTTTTATTGCCTCAAATTCATACAGAGGTTCCCAAAGCCCTGCCATATGTTAACGTTTTGGTGAAACTGCTAATTTTCTGAGCAGAGTTGTGTGAAACGGGAGGAGAAGAG